>JANZYA010000018.1:27096834-27108188 GCA_027575145.1 Gyps rueppelli | reverse complement strand
AATTAAAACCATCTGTGCATGTCCATTTTCAAATGATTTATAGACGTGCATCCTCTTCCTTCTCAAACATTCCAAGAGATCTTAACCTGGTATGTAGATGCTCTGTATTTCTCCATAACTGGAAAAAAATACTGAATTAAGTAAGTATGGCACATTCATCCCAAGGATTTTATGTGGTAGAAGATAATGAGACACAGTTGTGAAATCATATGATACTATGGTTTAGAATTATAGATGGAGCAGTGGCAAGGCCTTTAGCTGAGGTTGCCTGAGTGTGATACATGAGTGATGGGAGGTTATTGGGAATTCTACAGAAATCTCTTTTTTCTGGAGAACTGAAACAAAGCTAATTTCTTGAAACTTAGCATTTGTAAAACTGGCAAGAAATTTCTTCAAAAAAAGGTACACTCCATCAATTCTGTCTTACTGTTTAGCTCTGTTCTGTGACAGAAAGAAACAGATATCCTTTATGCAGTGTTGGCAATGGCTTTGAGAATGTTCCTGTTTTGAACAGGAGAGAAAAATCAAACTTTTTTTCATGGGTACACTTGCCATTCTGTTTTTTTTTTTTTCTGATAGAAATATTTTTTGAGGTATGGAGAAGCCAAGGAGGGAGATTTTGTAATGGAAACTATTTTTTGCAATTTTGTTCTGGGAAGTTAATTTGTCATAAAATTCCCACCTGTTTTTGGTTGGTTGGTTGGGTTTTGTTTGGTGGAGTTTTTTGGATTTCTTTTATGTGCTCTGTAATCTGTAGAGAACAAAAAATACGTGGTTGACTCATGAATCAACAGCTGGTATTTCAGTTACTATCACTGTCTGATACAGTCACAACTTATGTCAAGTATGACGAATTCTTCACTAGGTGATATATAAATAGTAATCAGAGCAGCAATAGGACGGGAATTATTTCCTTCCATCCATCCACCAGGGTACCAAGGTCCCTGCAGAAATGAGGGACTGACTCCTGGGGCGTTTGGCCCTGGGGTATAAGGAAACCAAGGGGTGGGAAGGGACAGTGACTTTGCAGGTATTTTAAGCGCAAGACAAAACTTCTTTGCACCCCGCTGTGGACATCTGATTAAGCTAAGCACCAGCAAATTGCAGGAGGGAGAAAACACATCCAGGGACTGGCATGTCATATTTGCAGGCAGCAGGGAGTCAATCTCAGTATGAGGCACAGGCTAGTACAAGCTGTCAGTGTATATAGCTCTGATCGCTATGTCACTGAAGAAGTGTTTCTGGTGGTCAAAAATAGTCAGAGATTTTCCTTGTCAAGGAATTAATAAGGAGAATCCTTCAACTCGAGGAGTTCAAGTGGATTTTGTAATAAGCCCTAAATGATGATGGTCCGCAAGCTCTCCTTATGAGCAGGATCTAAGAGCAGGTCAAGAAGGAAGAAGTTGATCGGTGTTTGAGAAGAGCATTCATTACCATACCAAGGGGGTCTGGTAACAGGCAGTGTGCCTGAATGACTTGTTGATATAATTTTTCAAATTCTTTTTTATTGAAATAGGCACTTGGAAACAGCAAGCAATGATCTGTAGCATCTCTTACGGAGAGAGGTTTTCCTTCAGTCAAAGAATTGGTGTATGAACTCTTTCTTCAGTCTTGTCCTCAGAAGTAAGAGACTGAAGAGATAGTGCCTTGAACCCCAGCAAGAAGTACTCTCTCATAATTGCTTTTCTGTCCTTTTCTTCTTTTCATATTTGTATTATTACTTAACCAGCCTCTATTTCTTTTTCTTTATATAAGCAAATGAATGTCCAGCGAATGCACAGGAATCATTATAGAAAAAAATGGATTACAAACCTCCACCCAAACCCTTCTACTTGATTTTAGACACACTTTAAGAATTAGTATATATTCTGCAGTCATTTTCTAGGCATTGGCCCTTAGATTATTATTTTCTTGAATTATTGAACTGAAAATGATCATATCCTGATGTCTTCGTTACATTTGTTGCTTTTAATTTTTTCTTTACCATAGGAATTTATTTGGCATTCTACTCAATGGAGCATAGTTTCTTTTCTTGTATTAGTTGAATTTTTGTTGCTCCTCTATTCATTTCCTTGTTAACATTTGACATTAAGCAATTTTTAGAGGAATATAAATTAGCTAAGTATCTTCTAGAGTCAAAAGACAAAAATAAGAATTTCCACAAGATTATTCAGAGAAGGTCCAGAGAAAGCAGACTTTCCAGAGGTGGCTAAAACGTTGATCATAGTATGACTAGCTTTCTAAGTTATATTGTCTCTATACCATTCTTCCCTCATGAATATTCCATTAAGATTAAAAAAAAAAATCAACTATAATTTCTAATTCATGCTTCACCTGGTCTGTACTGAGGATTGAATTCAGCTCAATAAAGGCTTTTCCCAATACATACTGACAGGACAACAGTGGGTCAGTGGGGAAAGGTGTAGGATTCCTAAAAAGCACTGGCAAGGGACTATTTCTTAGATCAGTATGTTGACTGATTGCCTGTGTGTGTGCCATAGTGTGACGCATCTTCATGCTCCTGTATTTGGACAAGTGGATAGAGCAATATAAAGCATACTTGTACTTTAATCTAGAAATCAAGGAAAATAGTGAGAGGCATTTGAGCACACAAGATATTGGGGGCACAGCTAGGAAACAAGCCCAAGTATGCTGAATTCTCAAGCTAGAGCATTGCCATTAGACAACTACCCCTTTCCTAGTTTTATGTACAAGCTGCATGCCCACCCAGCTGATTTCTTTAACAAAAAAACCAACACCCAAACCACAATGCAGTGTAGATTCCTATTCACATTAGGAGCTTTTTGTGTATTGAGAAACAAAAAGTCTGTAGTCAGTGCAATACAAAGGATTAGCAGTGCTTTAGCCCTGTACAATCTCTAGGCAGCTGCGAATGATGAAATACAAAATGAAAAGCACAAGAACCTTCCCAGATCAGTTCCTGCAGCAATGAGGTGGCCTCTTCCAGTGAACAGCTAAAGCATCTGTGGTGCAAGTGACAAAAATCTACTGACACGATTTGATGCTGAATTTCTGTTCCTGCAACTTTTATGAAATAAGAGAAAAGCAGAACCTTTGAAGCTAATTTCAGCAAAGGCAAGAAGATTTCCACTCTATCTGTAATTCCAAACCTGCCTGCTGAAACAGCAATTAGAGATACTTTTACAATAAAATTTCCCCATCATGTGGATGTCCGGATGGGCAGGCTTTTTCTCCTCATGCTTAATGTAAATTAGAGTAAGGAACGGGTAGGCAAGGCTCCTGGGTTCCATTTCCAACTTCACCACTTATTCCCTGTGTGACCTATGAGTAACAAAGTTATTTGAGCTTATACTTTGTTTGTAAAATTGCGATAATTATATTTTTCCTCGGGGGGAGGGGGGAGCGGGGAGCTGTGCTGAGGAATAGATCAGACAGTTGAAAACAGGGTAGGAGAAACTTCCTAAAATTCTGAATGCTACCCTGGTTCCCCCAGCCATTTCTAATGCTGTTACGTGATGAACATCGTGTTGCACAAAACCAATAACCCATACAAGCTTATAATCTAAAGAATGTCAAAGAAAGGGGAATTAAACTCAAAATGAATGTCTTCTTATTTGATTCAACGTCTTCTTGTCTATCTACTGGTAGGATTGTTATCTTTGTCTGGGTAAACAGCCAAGAACTCTGTAGACTTTTTTTCCTCAGTCTGAAAATACATCCCAAATGTTCATTACAATTTTTTTTTCTTTTTTTTTAATAGCATTTTTTTGTTTGCAGGGACATAATAAACTATCGAGCCATACTTTCTATTGCTTTTTCTTCAGCATTTTTCTCACTTTCTTGAGTGAAGCTGGCTATATTGCTTTAGCTAGCCCATAAAGAATCCAGGCTTCTAACCCAAGAAAGAAGGTAATTCCTTAATCCTGCTTAAGAAAAAAGTGGATCTCTTCCACAATACTTATACAAGTGACACATATCATGGCTCTAACAATGATGGCTTAAAATGCTATTTGCCCATACTTTGAATCCATTTCATTGTTTTTTTTAATAAAACACCCTACCTACGTTTTGCTAGGACATAACTGTAGTTTTGACTTCTCATTGGTCAACAAGTGAACTGTGTTACATGTGTGACATCTCCAACCTAGAGTATTATTCCTATCTAGTAGAAATACTCCTATAAAAGCACCACAGAAGACTTACAGCTTTGCAAATAGTCATTATGATCAGACATGAGAGAAAGTGTCTTAAGGAAGGGTTATATTGAAATAAATTATTTGTATGTAAAGTAGAATCAATGTTTTACTGTTAATTTTATAAAGAGTTTCCATGAGTCATGACTAGGCAGAGATTTTCATTAGACTGAAAACAAATAATAATGCATGTGAAGTGTGATAGCAGTTTGGGAGTTCCTGCCAGGGACAAAGATTTCATGACACTACTGAAATTAGTCGCCAGTTAAATTAATGTAATTTCATGACGTTGTTTTGTACTAATTAACAATATTCCACACAGGCAGGAAAGAAGGGCTATTTGCATGTTGGAGCAGTATTTAAGCACATTTGAGAATTTATTTTTTTTCTTTGATGGTCATAATTTGCTGACAGTTATATATATGGGCGAACTCTTTTGATGTTTGTACCATTCCAGATGCCATTTGGACTTTACCTTTGCATTGATGCTTTCTCTATGCCACATCCAGTTTAAATGGCAGCCAAAGCAGTAACGAGGTTGTTACTCAGCAGCTTATGACAGTGTACCATTATTCTCATGCTAAATCCAAAACATAGCACTATACCAGCTACTAGAAAGAAAATTAACTCTATCCCAGCCGAAACCAGGACAGGTTCATCATCGGGGAGACAGGGGCATCAGGGGAGGTTCAGACTGGACATTAGGAAACATTTCGTTACAGAGAGGGTGGTCAAATACTGGAACAGGCTTCCTAGAGGGGTGGTTGATGCCCCAAGCGTGTCAGTATTAAAGAGGCGTTTGGACAATGCCCTCAACAACATGCTTGACTTTAACTTTTGTCAGCCCTGAAGTGGTCAGGCAGTTGGACTAGGTGATCACTATAGGTCCCTTCCAGCTGAAATATTCTATTCTATTCTATTCTATTCTATTCTATTCTATTCTATTCTATTCTATTCTATTCTATTCTAATTTAACATATTCTTCAAGTAAGTTTACAGTCACTTATTCCATATTAATGATAACAGATTAGATTCACCAGAAGCTTTATTATTTTTTATAATTATTTTAATCCAAATAAATGCAATGAAAACTGCTAGCAATCCATTATAGCTGAGATGAAAAACTGTCATTTTAATGAAGCTTGTTATTTGTCTTTCAATATTCAAATAATGTAAAGGCATATGGTTGGTTTTTCATTACATATTGCTCTTGAAGAATGAAAAATATTAATTGCACCTCTTGTTACCATACGAAAGTTATTTATTTAAAGTTTTTTAATTATTATTATTTGAAAAATAAATATGCATAAACAAATTCACCAAGATTTAGATCATCCCAATAGGCATGTAGAATACAATATTGAAGTCACTGTATTTCTTTTCATCCTTTCCATAACAATATATTTGCTGGTTTGGCATTTCCTAACAGATTTCTTAGACTTCATCTAACATGATGTATGACTGATTATTTCTTTTTAATTAAAATAATACAGTCCAAAGGAGTCTAATCCCTTATACCCCTGACATAAATGAGATTACCCATACTCATTTGCCACATAGTGGATTAACCTGCCTCTCTAAATGTATGCTCACCAGAAAACAGCAATCATGTTAATGCGTTTCATCCAGCCTCTCTAAAACTGCACAGGAGAAAAGATGGGTTTTATAATGAGACCATGAGATTAACAGATACGAGCTGTAGCAGACCAAGGAGGGGAAAAAAAAAAAATCTGAATCAAGTAGTTCTAAATCAAATGGCCATCAAATGGCCTGACAGCTGATTACATGCAGGAAGCTCTAGGTCAGGAATTTCTGGTTATCACAGCTCTGGCAATATGGTACAAGAAACGAAATAGCCTAGCCAGAACAGTTTAGGCTTTTGAAGGTGAATCCTTAATACATTAATTCTACACAGAAGCTCACAGGAAGTTAATGAAACTCAAAGGTGTCCACTGCTGGCATAAAAGTGCAAATCATGCTGTTCAGACTGCTGACTGAAGTGGAATGCAATGTTATTATTTTGGTCTATATGTATTTCACTGTAGATTTTGTGTTGGTGAAAACTAAAGAGTTCAAAGTAAATCTGACCTGAAAGCAATATCTTTTCAAAGTTACCATCAAAACCACTGTGTTTTGTTCACTGTCCTACTAAAAAGCAGAGTCTAATGTACCATATCTTACGTTACGCTGCTTTGCAGTTTTTCATTACAAGCCAAGTTCATTCCAACTTGCAGTTTAATTTGTTTCACACAACTACTGGTCTTTCATATACACTGTTAGTATGTAACAGATGGCAAAACATTGATATTCTTCATTATTAATGGGACAGCTCACTTAAGATGTTTCAAGTATTTTCCATGAGCTGTTGGAAATGGTATGATTGCCATGGTTACCTGCCACGATTTAGGGACAGATAAAACACTTCTATATTCTGGGTTTGGTGCTGTTGCGATCAACATAAAATGCACTGCTTCTGATGTTCTAACTATTATTTATCATTTAACTAACCTCCTATTGTTAGCACTGGGGGGGGCGGGACACGACACAACACAACAAAACCAAACAACAAAACAGCTCAGGGCTCAATCCAACTCAAAATAAAAGGAAATATGGCTTTAGGAATTCAATGACAGCTGTATCAGCCTCCGATACCACACAACGCATCCCATCCTAAATAAAGCTGACAACAGTGCTATTCAAAAATGAACCTGCAAATGCAGAAGTAAACTCAGGTTATTCTAGGGTAGCCTAATATTTTTTACCATCTTGGTCAACCAGTCTTAGCAAAATGATCGTATCAGGTTTTGTCCATTTACAAGACACCAAATCGTTAACCTGAAAATGAAGCTGGAAATCAGAAGCTGAGATGGGAGCTAATTAAACATTCAATTGCTGAGTCATTCTCATTGTTTTGTGATTACAAAACAGTTAGATAGCAAGTATTAATTTTTACAGGCTAATTGACACTTTTGCAAAGGTCACAATAAAACGTGACTTGAATACACCTGTCCTTCAGTAACTACTGTATCATGAAACAGTTTTATGGATGTACAGTTTCCAATACTAAATATACCAAATGCTACCATATTAAACAAAAATATTCTCAAAATTATTGAAACTACATCAGCTTAAAATTTCCATCCTCCTTGTATTGCCAGTTTCTGTATGGCAGAATCAGGCTAGCTTTATACAACAAAACAAGGGTATACAATACATGAAATTGCCATTTTTCCCATAACTCCAGCTTTTTTCCTAGTCTCTGGATTGCACGAAAGGTGTTAGCTCAGTGATTCTCCTCCCTCTGATATTCATGAATTCTTCCCCTGAACCAATAAAAAAAGGCATTCTTTCTTTATGCAACTCATTCCTAGGCTCAGATGTAGACATCTACATGACAGACACCAAAAAGTTAGATAAGTTAAAATTGGTCCTTGTGATACTGTGAACATAGTTTTTGCAAGATTCACTCATATGTTAAACAGACCCAATAACAGAAGAGCCTGAGCAAGGCACATTCAAAACAGCCAACTAATTAGATTACTTTCAGGGCCATTTCCAGGTGGCTTTTTAAAACATCCTCATCCCAAACTATCTTGGCCTGATTCTGCCTCATTTGTGAAACCTGGGAAGATCACAGCATGACTTCGCGTGGCAGCAATTCTCTTTTACCACACTCAAAACATAAAGCATCAAGAAATAGCTCGTGTTGTTTCCAAACCGAGAAGCTTTTGTGAGGTTCTTTGAACATTTATTGAACTTGTTAAACTTTTTCCTGGTAAAAGCTTTTCTTTATGGCCACAGTGATGAGGTAATAACATCCTTCTGAAGGCAGTTTTTACAACCCCCTGCCACTTGACCCCCGCTTCTAGCTCTTTTGGACAATAAGCTTTTGTTTGGATTTTTCAACAAGTTAATTCAAACAACTTCTAAACTAATTGGCATCCCTCTTGCAGGAGCAAACATGCTGAAATATCTTTTCCAAAGAAAAAAAATTCAGCTTCACATACTCAGGATACACTATGACTGGTAGGTGAGATTCCTGTAGCAAAACTGAGTGCAATAACCCTACAGTTTGCCGGTATCTTAGATCCATGCATCCATCATTCCCTGAAAACAAGGCAAATAACAACAGGTTTTAAAGGCAGCAGAAAAAAAAAATTGGATTTGCTATTAAAGAAAAACTTTGTAGGATAGTTAAGAAAGTTGGAAGAGATTGAATCCATCACAGGTTGGTGAGAAAAGGTTGAAAAAAGTGTGTCAGGGCTAATTCAGGTACAACTACTGCTGCAGCATTCATCGCTGAACTGAGTTGCATCACGGTGTCTTGACCATTCAGTGAACCTCATCCCAAGCCAGCATGACTTGGTGAGGCTTTTTTTGCAAATCCTCACCATAAGCTTGATCAAAAACCCACCAGAGATGCTTAAATGTAATCTGTTGACTTCAGTGGATTTGAGATCAGCCTATCTTGGTTGGATGACTTCAGTCTACCAACACGTTTCTCAAGCTACCCAGAAAAACCAGCAAAACAAACACCACCCTTTCCCCCAAACCACAATGTTTTAGCATATTGAACGCTTCAAAGAAATAATACACATTTAGTTTTAAAGCAATATGGTTTAAAGCAATAAGTGTTTTCCCAGAAATTAGGTTTGGTTTATGGGCTGTTTCTCCATATTGTGCAATTGTGCTGGGAAGACTCTGACAGGGGAAGAGCCCAGGTACCAAACGCTAAAGACCACATAGCAAAGACACGCAGTGCCTAAAGAAATTACCAAAAATAGCAATTACTTCTTGTACAACCTAGTCAGTGTGGGAATAAAGCTGGTTTGTAAAGGTCGATGTGGGGATCACCTTGTTCTGAGATAGTGCTGCTGTTCTCCTTTATGATTGTATCTCCTTTAAAATGTAATTTGTTTCCCTATCTCATTTTAAATATATATTTAGAATATATGCTTGCGTCTGAGAAGGAAGTTTTTACATGAAAATAATAGCTCTTCTAAGCGCCAGGATAATAATAGATATTCCAAGCATCATTTGCACTCCAGAGCAGCAGGAATTCCCTTCTGTTTCCTCTGTGGAAATTGTCTAATGGTTGCGAGCTGACTTGAAGATTTCTTCTACTGAAAGGGGATCTCCTCTGTGCATGTAATGTGACCAGAACAGCTTGATGATGTGTCAAAAATACAATGAAGTCTTTCCTTGCGGTTTAAATACTCCAAGCAAAAGTACGGCTTTAAATAAAGTTTGGCACTGTAGTGTTTGCACTTACAGTAATAGTGAATTGCTTCCTTACTGTGAAATGTGCAATTGCCCCCAAAGCAGTAATGGTAAGTAATGTGTGCTGCAGAGAAAAATATGCATTTTTTTTGTTTCATTTGTGATTAGTTTCAGAAAATACAGTATTTTTGAATATACGAATATACACAAATCCAGGCAAAATATGAAGAATGGTGTCTTTATGTGAACAGATACCCGTTAAGTGATCCTTCTTAATTTTGCTTTCCCCAAGGATCTTTTACATGATTCTAATTTAAACAAATGGAAAATTCAGATAAATGTTAACAGGATATGAATTCAGTGAGGAAGAATATATGCTCAGTTTTCTTTGCGGCAAATGTAGCTTTCCTTTTCCTTGAGGTTTATGGTTATTCTGAATCAAATTAAATGGCAAACTTTTTCTCTACCTATCAAAACTAAATGATGTGGTATAAATGTTTTATTAACTTGGGTATTGTATATTTGTTATGAGAGACATTACCTGGAATATATGGCACTTCTTGCTCCAACAGGTTAGAGTAGTTGTCTTTTATTAAATTTATTTAACTTATCTGGAAATCTAATAAAACATTTTTATAAATTTTTATAAATCTATCCCCGTATTTGCCATTTCAATCCAATTTCAAATAAGGTTCTTTTTCTTTCTTTATTTTATTTAAGTCTCTGTGCTTGTTCAAGTAAGGACAACTTCTGAATTTCACAGGTATAGATCAATGCCTGGAAAACTACTTTGTGTGTTTATAGTATACAATAACTGTATGTAATATAGAATTGCTAACTGCATTATTTATTGCATATATTTCAAATACTTAGACAGTAATGCCCTTATGATTTTACCAATTAATAACTACTAGAATTTTCCAGGAAACAAAAAAAATAGTGATCTTTTCCACTTGACTCAACATGCTATTCTTTGCAAACTCAAGGGGAAAAACATAAACAAGATTCACATTTTAAAGAATAAAGTTATATGCTTTTTATTCATAAATAACTGATCTACAAATTTCTATCAATTTTCCTGCAAAATTTACTGGGGTGATCAGGCTACAGTTAAAGTACCTGTAAATCAATGTGTGATGCAAAGCTCCATCTTTCTCATTTGGAAAATAGAGGATTATTTTATATAAAGGTATAATGCCTTAGCTTTCATCATATTCTGTATGTTTCTTCTGAAACTATTTTCTTTCTAACAAAGTGTGAGCGAAATCACGGCCACACTGAAAAAATAAAGAACGATTGCCCCTTTGACAATTCAGGTGCTTGAATTTCACCTAAAATTTTCATATATATTAGTATATTTTGTGATCAGAGAATTATACTATCACTAGCAAGTCATAGCCTCCTTAGAAAACCCCCTGAAATAGGAAGGCATTACTATATGCATTAACAAGCAGAAGCAAATGTGCAAACACTGATGTGAAACATTTCTAACATTCCTTTCCTCTGACAGTCAAATACACCAAGGCCATTAGTATAACCTAGCCACCCCCTGGGGTTTTCTCCAAATTTACAGTTCTCCCCATAATGACTGAGATTCTCTCAAGCACCTTCTTCTTTTCACATACTAAAATTATGTTCCTTCCACTCCCACAACAAGGACTGTGAAATGATCCTTGGAATTCAACCCCGAAGTTATGTACACAGTGCCTTCTTTTACCTATAGCATCAATAAGAGGAAAATCATGCTCATGTCTGGTCCTCCGGCACCCAATATACAATATAGCATCACTTCTGATCAGTACTTGCTGTCTGCAATGAATACGTTCATGCACTTGGAAAGCAATGTGTCATATCATGTGTTTCCAGGTGGTGAAATAAACTACAGACTTTCCAAATTGGTCTCTGGTTTGATCTTTCTTTCTGCCTGTTATAAGTTACAGCTGAAAAAGCTATTCTCTG
>JANZYA010000018.1:14346537-14359032 GCA_027575145.1 Gyps rueppelli | reverse complement strand
TAGATGTGTAGAAGACTGGTTTTTTGTTGCCCTGAACATTCATAGTATCAAATTTCAAGATACCTACTGGCAAAGATAATAACATTTATTCAGATAAAATGTAATTTATTGTTGAGAAAACAGCTAGACAGAGATTAGGCTTCAGGACATATTCTCCTCTTGATACATGTGCTTAATTCCTCTCAGCACTAAAGGGTATTATTTGCATGTTTCAGAACAGACTATATGCCTTTCAACTTCACTGTAATATGTAGGTTCCATTTCAAAAATGAGTGGGTGTTAAATATAAAAGCATTGTACACAGTTCTTAAGACTACCTAATGATATAAATAGTATGACCACACCATACCATGAGGGTCCAAAGAAGGGCTGAAGGAGATTTAAGTCAGCAGCAGTCTCCATCAGATAGCATTTGTAAAGCCATCAAAACATTTATTCTTACTCACTTTTGTTTGCTGTGTTCAACTAAGAGACCATCTCTTTTATTTAATTTTCTATCAGCTTTTGGTCTCATGTCTGCTTTTTGACTTAATGTTTATTAGCTGGCATTTTTTCCTCCTGGGAAAGATTAGGAATGACATCTTCAAGTTCCCAGAATCACAGATCTCCGATATGGGAAAACTGAAGTGCCAGCACAGAATCTCAGTTTATATCTACTGGTACAGATCTTTCTCTCCAATGAAATGACATCTACTTATGCCAGTTCAAAAACTCTGCCATAAAATGCATTACAGGAAACACAGTGAAGTTCTGTTTTAGATACTTTTGTTCAGTGAAGATAAAAAAAAACCTGAATATGCAGAAAAGTGAAAGTCTCTCCCCAGATATTTCTAAGCTTCAGTCTAGTATGTTTTCAAATTAAACATAACAAAGCACTGGCACAGAGATTCACTGTGGCTTTATTTTACATATTGTTAGTGACCACACCACCTTTAACATCTAACTTTGACAGCCCAGAAGGATTTTATTTCTTTTAAGTTGCATCAACTTTAATTATATTTATAAGAAACTGGTGTTCGATCATTAAGGGTGGAGGCAGATATAAGTTGGTACTGTGTGTGCACTTGTGAGTGTGTGCCAGAGTTTCACAGATCAACCTGTAAACCAACATTTATGTCATTTTTCTCATTGGATAGAAGTTTTGTGAGCCATTCCTCTTGAGCTAAATGAGGGAGAAATGTTAGCTTGAATAAAAGCTTTTTAAAAGTGGATTAATATTTTGTGCTGTATGGCTGCATAAGGTGGTTCACTAAATAAAGGTGTGTATCTTCAAGCATTAGACATTCTCATCAGTACCTGAATACCAAAATGGGAATGCAGCTGACGTTTATGCTTTCAGGTTTATGGACTAGTTACGAGGGTCTAAAGCTATTTTAATTTGACATCACACACTCATTCATATCACCTCTTATTAAACACAGCTGGCAAATACATCATTTAAAGCAGTTAAAGGGCATGATGTGAAGGGAATAATAAAACAATGCATGCTACACAGGTAGGGCCCAGTTTCTGGAGGGATATTTCAAAAAACAGAAGTCACTAACTCAGGTAGAAGACAAATACTCTCAACTTGGTATCTTTTGGCAGTTAAGGCTCATTAGAATGTGCTCTGTAGGGAAGATGCACAAAGGCATCAGGCAGAGACTGCTATTCCCCACAGGCAAATATTCCCTTAAAATCTCATCTGGCCCCACTGTGGAAGCATGTCAGGCTCTGATAGGAGGAGAAGGCACTAAAAGTTGGGATTGGAGTTGCCTTTTTTTACGGTAAAGAAAGGCGATCCCTCCATGTGGCACTTTGGAGAGATGTTTGGTGTTCACAGATTGTCAGATATCGACCCATACATTACCGTTTTGTGACCATTAAGTGAAAAGTTTGTTTGTAGTAAAAAGACACACGCTCAGGACTTGAACTGTCCAGTCACCTCCCCGTGCTCTCCAACAGGTCCACGGAAAGAGTTCCTACATGCGACACTGATCACTTCTACTGAGAAACTTCAAGTGCTTTTCAGTTTGATGCGGAGGATGCAGCTATTGCTAATCAACATTGCAATGCCACCGCTTCTTTTTTCTGAACCGCCCCTTGGCAGCGCTTTCCGTCCCCTCGGTCCTCACGCGAGAGGAGGGGGCTGGTGGCAGGGCCGGGGGCAACCGTGAGCACCCACCCTGGGGTGCCCTCCTGGGGCTCTCCAAGGGCACGCCACCGCTTCCACAAAGCAACACGCAATCCCCTGCACCTCCGTTGCAAAATGCCCTTTCCCAGGGCCCCCACCCTGGGGGCGCATTTATTTTCTCTCTGAATAATACCAGACAGCCAAGGAGCAGAGTGCCAGTTAGCGTCTCTTGTGTAGGCTCACGGATGACTCGGATTGGAAGAAAAGCGTCTTCAAAATGAAGTCATGGAAGGCCATTTACAACAAAGAAATGGTACCCCCAGTGTTTTAAGTTTCTCATAGCGATAATTTTAATAAATCTTTTAATTTGGGCACTCTTTTACATACGGTGCTGTACACATAAGTGCTGGCAGGTAGAAAAGCAGGCTTGTGTTGCAGTCACAGGAAGAGAACCTGAATTATTTACGAGGGGAAAATTTTTCAGTCTGGGAATCATAGTCAAATGAAGAAAATTAAAAATCTCAGCTACTGCACAGTGCAAAGGCTATAAGCCTAAGATCTCCCATCCCGATTTTTTATGTGGCTAAAGGACATCTGTATTCAGCAGATCACAAAAACAATTCATATACAAGTGGATGCAGGTGGACTCGCTTTTCGCTGCTCTGGCTCCTTTAGCATTAATATATGCTGAATACATGATTTGACACAGAAACTTAACTTACTCTCTGAATTAGTTATCACTGCCTTATTTTTGGCGCATACTGGCTTTCATGCTCCTGCTGCTTCTGTGCAGTACAACTGCACTTTTATTACCTTAATTTTTGAGCTTGCAGCAGTACAAACCTGCTGGGTGCAATGACTCAGCTGCTTTCCTCCTCTTATTGCTGTGAACAGCACAGATATCTAGTAGCAATGATGAAGGGTAAAAGGAATGGGGAAACCAGATAAAGAGCGTGCTGCTTTGTAGATACATATATGCTACTATTGCATAATATAGATACCTATGCTCTTCATCTATGCCCACTCAAGAAATTTGGTTTAAAGATGTATTAGTGTATCATAAGAAAGAAATAATAATGCATTCTTGTGTTGATATTGCAGTGACCCTTATGGAAAAGACAGACTTTACATTCTTTC
Organism: Gyps rueppelli; assembly: GCA_027575145.1. Lineage (NCBI taxonomy): Eukaryota > Metazoa > Chordata > Aves > Accipitriformes > Accipitridae > Gyps > Gyps rueppelli. The sequence goes on along the minus strand of JANZYA010000018.1, from coordinate 14,355,782 downwards.
TGTAAAACATTTTGTCATAAGGACAATTCTCCAACTCCTCACTTTATTGGTGTTCACTGCTCCAGAAAAACAGTTTTTACTAGAGAAATAACCTTGGCCCTCACATCCTGCTCCCAGAATGGGGGCCTGAGCTCTCCTGCACCTTTGGATATAGAAAGGTGTAATTGCCCCAGCTTTCAGAGCCGGATTGCACAGAGGACCCTATGTACACATCTAGATTCATGTTTTACAGCTTTCCTTTCTCATGGTAAGCAACTAAAAGAAATGAAATTTGTTTCCCCATTTCTAATATTGTACAGCAGCTCTGCACTTACTTTTGGTAATCTTTCCTCTAGCAGATGTACCGAGTCCTTGAAGAAATCAAAAGCTGCCAAACATCAGCCTCTTCACTGAAGTGACATAAGTGGGAACAACTTTGTGGGGAGAAAACCACTGCAGAAGGAGAAAACACAGCTCATTTCTGTTTCTTTTTTTACCTTCTAGACACTAGACCTGAGGTGGAGATCACAACACTGGCTGCACTCCTTGAAAAACTTGATTAAGAAGTGGCCAAATTACGCCAAAGAGGTCCTCCAAGAATTATTTCCATAAAGGCAACACCATCTCACCTGGTAAAAGCTATTTTTCATCTGTTAAAAGTCAAAGGATGAATTTAAGTATTAAAATTTGCATAATTTCCTTCCTTGTGTTCTCTCATATACACATTCAGCCAAGCTCATTAGTGCTTACGAGGTAGCTTTGCTTTAAAAATATTACAAAAAAATCAATTTTGACGGCTAGCTGCTAAATAAAGAGGTGACAGACACTTGGGAGCAATCTGGATTGCATGATAAGCTGAGTTCATTTGAACAATATGCACTTGAATACAGTTAATGTAATGTCATTAACCTTGACTTCAAGAATGTAGGTTACTGTTATAGAAGGGTGACTGTATTTTGGAAATCAATAACCAAGTCAAGGATTTAAGGGTCATCATTACCAGGCAACTAATCATGCATTCCTAATGTGAGGCTGATCCTGATTCCACCACTGCATTTGTGCGGAATGTGAAATTAACTCTTTAGGTTGCAAAGGTCTAACCGATTAAGTAGAAACTCCAACTGGAAGGCAGGAATGAGTGAGAATCTTTAAAAAATAATATATTGCTTTAAACCACCATCATTTTTATAGTCAACTGCCATTGCCTGGCCTCCTGGAATCATGCAATCACGTCAGAAATGCAACTACTCCATTGAATGATACTGAGAGAATGACTCATCTTGAGTACAGGGTTCATTAACTCCCACGTGAGAAACTGCATCGAAGTCTCCAAGTCAGCATGTGCCAAAAAGTGTGCGTTGAACCCTTTGTTTTTATAAAAGGGCAACTTCTGATTCTTGCCTACATGTAATTTTGGTCTTGTATAAATCAAGAAGGCTCAGATAAAACCAAATTTGAACAAAGCCATTGCTAGAAAGAATTGTTCATGTGGTTCAGCTTTTTGCAGGAAAGTGTGCCTAACCCTTGCTATCTGATCATTATTTACTTTGGGATGATTTTTTTACAGACTTAGAGCCATATTTCATCAGTGGCTAATTTATTGCTGAGTCTGGAGAAGGAAGGGGGTTGATACAGCCCCTGCTTATTCCTGGATTTCTTACTCTGAGGTTTTTTTTGAGGTACCTGGCTTCTGCTGTACACAGCCAGTGTTATCGGACAAGGCAGACATATGAACAGTCACATCAGATTTGCTAGAGAAACCGATGTTATTTAAGGAAGCCTATTTAGTGTGTAATATTTCAGATCCAACTATTTGGTGCTTATTTAGTACAGGCTTAGTTGAGTATTCCTGTTCCAGCACGCACTTATAAAAAGCTGTTGCATGAAGCTGGATACCAGGAGACTTTGAACAGGCTGTTTTAAGTTGTGTCTAACAATTTGCCAGCATACTAGTTTTTGCTGATAAATTATCCATAGTTTTGGCACCAGCCAGCTTATAATTTGAATATGCCGGTTTATACGAACACTTAATGCACATGTGTTTAAAGCATGAGCAGTAGAAACTCAAGACCTTAACTCCTTAAGGACAAATACAGACTTGGTTGGGTAGCCAGTTGAGGCTAAATGAATTGTGCCTGATGGGGGGAATAATTAAGCCTATCTGCAAGAATTAAGGCTTTTTTTGGCAGTAATAAACAAATCTGTGGTTCTAAGTAACTCTTAAAGTTGTGGATGCACCCTTATAAATTCACTATATAAGTGGTTATGCTTTTTTTTTTTTTTTTTTTTTTTTTTAAAGGCAGTGTATATCTAAAGCTTTCTAGTCTCCGTGAGATCAGCCTTCTACAATTTTTCTGAATGTATTTTTTTTTTTTTTTTGGAAAGACACAATTCAGGGGTTTAGAAATAGTGAGGACAGTTCACAGCGTGCATCACTGCAGGAGCACCGCGACAGCAGGTCAGACCTGACCAGGACACTTGAGCGCGGCAGCACCGAATCCCAGCACGCAGGGCCCGGCAGATTCCTAAGCTCCCACTGTAAGTCCTGCACCTTCCTGGGACTGCTGAGTCCTGGCTCTGGTTTGGGTCTTACATTTCAGTGAATTTTAAATACTTGTAACCGAGACTCCCCCAGTGTATCCAGAGGAAAAGCACTTTGTCTATGCACTAAGGCATAATCTTTGTGCATAGACTTAATCTATGCACAAAGAGGTATTCTTCCCTGCCCTGCCAAAAACCTGTAGGTCTGTGAGACTTGCAAGCAAATTACTCTTTGTGAGAGCTGCTGCGGTGTGTGCCTCTGTGCTGCTGGGACTGCAGATGCTAGAATGAGTGACCTCAGGAGAGGGTGTTAAGCCTGCTTAAAAACTGGAAAATTCTGCCTTGACTGAAGGCACAGGGTTTGTTCTAGTTAATAATCTGCTTGCAGCGCAGCCTTTCTGGGCACCCTCTTACTTGTTAGCTTAAAGCTGCTCTGGTATTAAAATATCTCTTGTCTGGGTAGGTAAAATTAGTAACTCCATGTTTCACCTCCAATTCTTAGGCAGGAAAATGGGATGAATCTAAAAGTGTCTTATGCTTTAGATGATCCTGTTTCACATCTGTGATTCTCTACTGCTAAAGGTAGAGGAGACGTGAGCACTATTAGCCTGTAACGTGAACCACCCACCCGGCGCTCCCCCCAGCTTGTTATTGCATCATCCGGAGCTGGTGTGTAGCTTGTTGGGCAGAATTCACCGGTGTCAATGCACTGTCGATCATGGAAAGATGCTGCTGTCCTCTGCTGCTGTTGTCTCCCTAAAAAAAAGATTGCAAAAATAGAAAAATCTGTGTGTTGGTTTCCTGGTCAGTGATGGTGTTTTGAGCGTGGCTGAACGCAACGCGTCTCGTGGGAAGTGGAGGGAGAGCCTGGGTGCGCTGGTTTGAGGCACAGCGCTGGCCGGCCCACAGAAGCCTCGTGCCTTCACCAGCAGAAAGGCTTTGCTCTGCCAGCCCTTTCGAGGTGCTGCAGGCTGCAAAGCCGTCGTGCAGCGGATGTGGGGCTGGATGAGAAAAGCCTCACTGAAACGATAGCCGGCCCCTTCCACGTTGCAGGGCAGCCTCAGCCAGCCTGCTGTTCTGGTGCATGGAAACTGCAGCAACAGGGTTTGGGGCGTGTGTTTGTTTCAGGCTGCGATGTCGGCATATCCATAGCAAGTGAAAGCAGGACGAAATGCAGGGTTCTTGGAGAGTGCTGTCTACTCCTGTGTTCCACCAGCCCTTGAAGGTCTTCCCCCTGCCCTTCTGTCTCTGCAGTAAACTTACAGATGTGAATTGCTTTTCCTCCTGTAATATTCCTTGGAAATTATTTTAATGTTGTTTTAGTGTTGTTTGCTTTTTTTTTTACCCTTTCCACCTTTTTCTCCACTTCTTTCCCATAAATAATTTAAGAGTATGTTCTTCCTTGTCATACCTGTATATTTGTAAGCTTCAAAGATGTCTTGACAGACATGCTGGAGCATAAGATGAGACACTGTACCTAATTTCAAATTCAAACATTGCTTTAAGCTTGGAAACTGTAGAGAGATTAAAAAAACCTGACAACAAACCCTTAAGATTTTCAGGTCACTGGTTCTTCTTTTTTCTTTAGCTTCCACTGCTATCACATGCTTTACAAGAGGACTTGACCTTAGAAAGGAGACAGAAGATGTCCTTTGCCCAGCAAACTGTCCTCTATGGCAATTTTATGTCTTTGGAGATGGAGTTTATGCCTCTCTTTCCAGTGTCTGCGGAGCTGCCATACACAGGACCTTTCAACTCTGTGAATGGCTCACAGCCAGAGCTTGGAGGATACAAAAGCCCTTCTAGAAGTTAACAAAGAGACTTTTAAATGTGGAGTCACTGACCTAGCTGAATTGGTTGTAGTCCCCGTGGAGAGCCAACTGTTGACAATCTAGGAAAAGGGAAAGTAAAAAGGAAAGAGTCAGGTGCATGCTCTGTGTATGATGCCTGAATAGTTGGACTGACAAATAGTGTAGGCCACAGATTGCTGTTATCTAAGGGCTTCTTGGTGTCTGCATGGTCCTTTGCATCCTGTGGGGATTAAAAGGTCGGACAGGCTGCTCAACAAAACAGCGGGACCGCAGAGGCAGATGGAGAGGACATTTTGATGAGTCTGTTTTGCAGCCGCAGATTTGCAGATCTCAGGGGTCTAGCAGGGAAATCTGTGAGGGCAAAGGAGTGCCTGGGACAAAAGTGCTGTGCCCCCAAATTAGAAGACCCTGAAAGACAGCATCCAAAATAACAGCATACTTGCTGTGCTCTTCCCAGGTAGAAGTTTCCCTCAAAAATTATTTATCCCTTTCAGCTTCATTTCAATGTTTTTTTCTCATTATAAATATCCAAGACCTACCCATCATTCTTTGACATTTGAAGTGCATCATATTTATTTTCAAGCAAAGTATGATCTTTTTAACTCAATTTTCACATAGGCTTCTCATCATAACATAACCAATATGAATGCAAAAATTGAAGCTTATCTCAACTATCTGTATGACCTCTATTCATACAGAAGGCCAGCTTACCTGCTTCTGAACAGAAATGCTTTGAATTCCTTTGCAACAAAGCCATACAGTCATACCGTTGACTCTACAAAGATAAAACCAGGAAACAAATAACAATTGACACTTTTATGGTGATATAGTGCTGAATGTGTTATCTGCATGCCCCAGAAGACCTTAACATTTACTACCTTTTTCTTACCTATGAAAACTACAGGATCCCTGGGAATAGCAGGGTAGGGGTTTCACCACTATTAAACGCATGTACTACCGAAGTATCCAAAGACTCCTGTCAAGATAAAATTCCTGTTCAATTGGTAGCCTGTCATTCAGTATCTTTTATACAACTACCATCACTATAACCAGGAAAAAAACCAGAAAAAACAGGATAGTAGTCTAATCACTAGAGCACAGGTCAGAAAGTAAAGATTGGTATCTGTGTTTCTTACAAAAATATTAATCTGGCAACTTCCTGTCAACTGCCACTTTCTTGGAGGTCTCCACTTAACATTAAGTTTCCTACACGTTTACTTTTCACCTCTTTTTGAAAGTGCATGTTGTAGCTCTCTCAACAGATCAACATATCAGCTTGTGACCTAGATTTGATTGACAATATGGGCAAAATACAGAGACGATTTCATCTGTTACTCATATGTTCCAGATGCTTGTAGGATAGCATTTTTCTTAACCTCCATCAAAGTCCATTCATGTTAGCAAAGGCGGAAGTCCTAATGCAAACCGGCAAATACAATTTTAAGTACTGTAATGACTACTGCTATACTGGCAGGTTTATATGAGAAAGTGGTCAAAATGCCAACGCACACACAAACACAATCACATGTTTTGCTATGAGTAAAGCTGCACAGATCATACTCCAGCACTGAGACATTTTAATCCAAATACTGCTGGAAGTAGCACATACAGTGTCTTTAAAAACTGCACTATTAACTTAGCTCACTTGACATGCTGCAAGTCACTTAAAATCACTCCAGTAAACTAATGAGTTGCAGAGACCTTGCAGATGTGCAAAGTATGGAAAACATAAGGCTTTATCTGCACCCAGGGTATCAGATGCAAACAATGAGTTATTTGGGTAAGTGCATCTGTGCTGAACTGCTGCCATCCGGCACAGAAGCAAAGCACTTGTTTGCAAACTCTGAGTTCCTCCTGTCTGCAAATAAAAGTACTTTTTCAAATCTTTTTTCCCCTCCCATATGTGATTCTGCCTCCCTGTATCACTCTTAACTGGCAATGCTTTCATATAAAATCATCCTATCCCCACCATTGGGGGACTGTTCTTTGCAAAACATATCGCAGTGTTTTATTTAGTCTAGTTTTAGATTTCTGTCTAAAAACTGCAGATACCTATTGTGTCTCTTTGTAAATTATTTTATTGCCAAATATCTCCCAATGTCAACTTTCTGCTTCCCGAGAGCTAGCCTCCAGGTTTTGCTCAATAATTTACTATGAACATGCTTTACCTCTTACAATATTTCTCAATAGTACCAAGTAAATCAATACGTTTAAAAAAACAGAGGAATTACTCTTTTAACATAACTAAATTTGGAATTCCTTGTCAGGGATTCTTGTGGAAGCTGATAATAAACATGGTTTCAAAATAAACAAAATGGAGAACACGTTCACCTGTATACCTATACTAAACATAAAGGTGTAGATGTAGCTTTTAAGTAAAACTTTGACTTCTGGAAGCTAAGACAATATACCAGCATAAGGATTACTCTGTACTTGCTCTGACAATCAGGTTTTCCATAACTAGGCAAACAGTCCAGCCTAGTTCATCATCAGTAATGGGAAACACAGCTAACTTGGCCTTTGCTCTGATCTAAATCTAACACTCATCTATTTACACTGTTTCAATGTGCAAAACAGCAAATGTGGGTTGAGTTTACCTCTCACTATGTGGGTTTACATGAGCTTCAGTCTTGGAGAACCAGGAATCTATACTACACAGTTTGTAATACTGAAAATACACTTTGCGTCCCTGTATGCCATTACAGGCGATTACAGTCTCCAAGATTCCACACATCTCAAATAATGTTTTTTAATCATGTAATACCAATTTCATTTCTGTGCTAACATTTTCTCTAAAAATAAGAGTCCCTGAAGTGAGACTTAAGACTCTAACAACTTAACAAAAAAACACATCCCCCACTGACCTTACCATGCATAATCTTTTGTTAAAAAGCGCAGTAGTTAGTGGGGGACTAGCTTTCAATTTCCCTCTTTGCCCATTGAAATAAAATTATTTCCCAACTCTTAAGCAGGTGTCCTGACCACTACTCTGTAGTCTATACCAGTATAAAGACCTGCTACTGATGCAAATCTGCTTCACAGCAAAGAATTGAGGATTCAATGGATCAAAGAGGGCAAAGAGTGGATAGCAGAATGACTTGTGAATATGTTCCATCCTGGAATCTTCTTCTAGCCGAAATAATGAGGAATTCCTTTTTCACAATAATATAGTTCAAAGTGAAAACAATAAAGAACGATTGCATCCCAAGTCACCCAACAGCTTGGCGGTCAGGGCTGCAAGGAGAGAAAGGTGTGTTTGACTCCCTTCAGGCATTGGAGATAACGAACATAGCTCTCATATCCCATGTGACTGCCTTACGTACTCAGTGATGGGGTTTGTGATTATAAGAGGTACTAGTAATTCCTTCATCTTTGTGAAGCTAGTCTTTCATTCCTTTGCCCTAATTACATGTGATGAAAAAGAGGGTTGAGTAAAAATGTTTTGTTCAAAAAGAATGTAAAACCATAAAATGTTCATTCCTAAGTCAAACCTAGTATTTTTTTAGAGTGTATTTTGCTTTGGTGAACAGATTTACAAGTAATTTTTGACGTAATTCTATTTAGAACAAATTTTCGGTATTCTTCCACTTCGTTGTCTGCTGGTTTTAAGCATGGAATCTTACAGTCCTCTGTCAGTTTTTTCTTTTGCTAAATGGATCAAACAAAATTGGTTTCTCTAGAAGGGAAGCACCATTTTCAAACCACCATATATCTTGCACTGCTTTCCTTCACTTCAACAAACCACTTCCAACATTTGCAACATCCTTGACTGACTCTTTCCTTCTCTTGTATCCTGATCTCAAAATCTTCCTGGCTTTTGCTGTGAATCCTGCAACACCATTGTCTTTTTCCTTCCAAAATCACTTCTCCAGACAGCAACCTGAACACATTGTTTTTATGATATCTACAAAACAGAACAATTAAATGTAGCTATCCTGTATTCATCCATTCCTGAACAGAGCTACAATCCTGCTTTTTAATCCTTTTAATTTCCCTGTCTGTTCCACCATTTCCAACAAGAAAAAACACAGAAAAACAAAATGAAGCAAAATTAAGTCCTATTTCACAGAAACTATCTTAACTGCAAAATGAGGATTACTGTTTCCTATTGATTTTCAGTGGGTTTGCCTAGATTGTTTACCACTGCAACATCTTGAAAGGCATAAAGTCTTTGAGTCTAAATAAGGGAACGGACAACAGTAAAAAATTTTTCACCGCTAATACCTTTCAGAATGAGATGCTGGCTTCTACAAGTCAGTATTTCCAATTCTTTTTATGGCACTGTGTCACAATTGCTCCTTGGTCACCGTTTTTAAGTAATTAACTGCATCAGTGGTATAAATATGTAAAACGATGGAATTGTCAGCTTTTTTGTCAGTGAGGGGTCTATTTCCTATAAATATAGAACATGGGATTTGAACAGAAAACCTACTTTAAAAACACTCCAACCATTTTGGAGGTATACATCATTAAAGTACCATTTGTTCTTCTTCTGATCCCTGAGTGTTATATTCTTCTACCAACATAAGAAGGATTATACTTGTATTTCAGTCATCCCATTATCACAATTTCAGTGAAAGTATCACAGCACTTTGCCATAGTAAGTTTTTTCATATGTATTTTCCTCTTATTCCTTGACTTGTCCTACAACTGAACCAGGGTCACTCGCTCTAAGAGTAATAAAGGTAGAAAAAACCAAAAACATTAGTAGCAGAAAAAGACAATGTGCAAAAAAACAGATATTGCTGCCCATTGATCTAAACAGCCAATGGACAATAAACTGCTGAAAAACAGTAAAGAGGGGATTCATTTGATTAATTAGATTCTGAAGTGTAGACATCCATCAAAACAAGTAGCATACACTCCGTTCTTGGGCACGAGAGAAAAACAGGCACTTTAGGATGTAATTTATCT
>JANZYA010000018.1:13231309-13243166 GCA_027575145.1 Gyps rueppelli | reverse complement strand
ATCCTATTTGAATATTAGGTGCCTTCAATGGAAGAGGAGAGTTTCTTGACTAGCTGTTAGTAATGTGCTCCCTTCCAACTTCCATGCCAGTTTTTCTTGGATGAGGTTTAAGCTGAAGAGTTCTTTATCCAGCAGCTGACGTCTGCTTAGGAAGTGTGGCAGTAATTAATAGGGGATAGGTTGAAATAAAGCAGTTGATGTTGACTTGTTGGAATTAAGATTGCAGGTGGAGAGGAGGTGCTTATTCTTGGGAACCCTCCAAGCAGGAGAGATGGGAGAGAGGTACAGTGGGAGCAGATGAGTTGCCATCTCTATTCTAAGCTCTGCTAAAATGAAATTATTCAGAGATGATTAGAAGTGCCTTGTAGGGGTTGCCTCAGCCCAGTCGAGAAACGCCAGAGTGTATAGCCAGCATTTTATGCTAGAACACCTGTGGGGTTTAAGGATACGGCACATGTAGAGAAACCCAAAGTTCACTAGTGAGACTTCTACAAAACCTACCTTTTCTCTTTGCCCCACCTCAGTAATTTCTAAAGAAGAGTGTCCTGGCATGAGGAGACCCAGGGAGGAGAAGAAAGGCCACCACGGTGGGGAAGGGACTGGCTGGGAGGGATGTGGCTTTCATGTGCCCTCCCAAGGGACCACAGCGTCTACGACAAGCGTCCGCCTCTGCCGGAGGGACAGAGGTTCAGTGCCTTCTACCATCATCTTTCTCAGAAGAGTTTCTTGTTCACCAACAGCCATAAAAAGCAAGCCCTAGCATTAGTTCACAGCAGCTTAGATGGTTTTGGGGGCAGGAGAGTGGAACACCTCCTGACTTAGCAGCTGAAGGCAGAGGGGAGGCTGTCTCTGGGGTTCTGCGTGCAGGCAGCAGTAGTCAGCAAGGCAGGTGCTGCTGGGACTTGGCAAAGCGTGTTTCCATGCATGGAACAGAACCGCTGCCAAAGGGACACAGCTCTAACGCTGAAAATGTGAAGGCCTAGGAGTTCCTGATGGCAAACGCTTTGTGAATGCTGGCTGTGGCCAAAGCCGCTCCATTCTCCCCTCTGAGCCTAAAGCCAGGTCACTTTCACAAGTGGCAGACAGCTGTCCAACAAACACCAGGCAGCAATTTGAGATGCTAACTATCTGAAAGTGAGGGATTTTCAAGGAAGTCAAATTAGGCAATATCCTGAATATGAACTAAGATTTCCCTGCAGCAACAGTTACTTTTGTGATCCTCATTCTTGCAGTCTCTGTGCTCTCAGTGTTACATGAACATCTTGGAAAAAAGTGCACTGCTTTGACTACCTAGTCTGATAAAGTCCATTCACCATCAATGAGTTCTTTTCATGAAAGCTGCATAGGATCAACCATTTAGAACTTCAACCACTGTCATGCTCAAGTTAAACATCCAAATACCCCACTGAAGACATCTAATTGCCTGAACATTCAAGGAGCCCTCAAAGTGATAAGAATTATTGCCTATTTTCAGTTCAGCCAGCCAAAGGTAAAAGAGGCTGCTAAAACTTCAAGACAAACTGGTGAGCTACAAAGTGAAGTTCTATTAGGATTTGTTTCAGTGAAAACTTGATTCCTACTGACAATTCTATTATGGTAACTAAGGACTGTCAAGGCCTGGAAGGCTGTATAATTGCTCAGCCATGGAAAGATAAAGGGAACTAGTAAAGAAACTATCTGATAAAGAGCTACGAACAGTGAAGAAATATAAACAAGATTATGATTTACTGCAAGCAATGCTTTAACAAGCCAATGGAAATAAAATTATTTTTTGTCTATTCATATACAAGCTATTTGTGATGCAAAGAGTCTTAATTTTAGATTGGCTGCTTCTTCACTTTTTTCTCAATGCATGAATGAATAAATAGGAACTTCAGAGTTATACATTTGGCAAGAAGCAGAGCTCTGGCTTTCTCTGCAAAAATCTATCCTAATTTGTCCAAATTACAAGCCTTTTCAAATTCTCACATACCCTTGAATTTTAGCACTTAGAATCTCCAACAACCCACCTTCGTAACCTTTGCTCCTCATGTATTTGCCTTGTATATACACAGCCCAGCTTAGGCTCTGGACATCATGTGTTCTTTTTCAGAATTCTAACCTGATTCATCAGAAGGTATCTCCTCCTGTGGAGCAACAAGGATCCCCAATCTTATCATTCGTTACTCTGGAACAATTCAATGCCATTCGCCTTGTGCAAAGTGTCCATCAGTCACTTGCTTCTTTAAGTAAAGTCATCAGAGGTACTTCATTACTGAGTTCTGAAGTACAAAGACTAGCAAGTGCTCTGCTAAATCAGAAGGTAAGTTACTTTGTCATGAATTTACATTATAAGCAATGAAAAAAACCAAGGAAACTGAACAAAATTCTGATACATATTTTCATGTCATCATTTGCTCTAAGTTCTTTTATTGATAGAGACTCTAAAATGGGGTTCTTTTATTGATAGGGACTAAAACAGAACCATGTTTTTTCTAGAATGAAAACCCAGGAAAATGTTGCTTGAAGTACTTGCAGAAGCTTCTGAGTATGTTATACTTTTATCAAGCTTTCTCTTAAGGGCAAATCCGATAAGATTAGAAGTTGTGGAATACTATTTCCATTTCAAATACAAAATCATGCTAGATAAGTCAAATATATTAGCCAGTAGAACATGGAAATCTGACCCTTTTCTTAGTTTTTACAGTTTCTTAAAATTTAAGTTTTACTGCAGTTGTAATTACAATTTGCTCTTTGTATTTATTCAGGACGAATTATTGCCATATTACACCAGACAAGCTGTGCCTATCATATCAACCTATCATCTCACCCTATATTCTTGATATACAAGAAAAGCAACCAAAATTTGTACATGTACTTTCTCCATGTTTTCTGGCATCAAACTGGGCATGTTTATAAACTGGTACAATTAGTGACTGCAAATTTACATGTTCTGTCATGAATATCTAGATAATATGGATTCCAAAGATAGTCAAACATTGATGTGAAACTGTGGTTTTGTTTCACCTGCAGCAATTGATAAATTGTGTCAATGCAGATACGTGGATATTGAGATTGGCCCTACAATGAACAATAATTCCTATTAACATCTTGTTTATCTTCATGCGAGGAACAAGTACTGTTAAAAAGATTGTTATGCATTTATTGATCTATCAAATTTCTAATTAAAACAATAATTAAATTCTTTGTCTTTTCAGATTCACAAGACAGCACTTGTTAGCAAAATTGAAGTACAATTAGAATAAATTAACATTTTCATGTTAGCAGTCTCATTGCCTTTTTAAACACGTTTTGATTGTGTGGTAGAAATTGGTGCTAAGTACAAGTCACAGTGAATGCAAATGATACATGTAATGGCCATTTTTTTGTATTTGTTACATTTCTTGTTACTGAGCAAGAGAGTATGGCTTGCTTGTGTGCTTAAGCTGCACTCTTAAATTGGAAGCAGCAGAAACTATGAAGCTGATCACTCACAAAAATATACTTAAAGATTCTATGCATTTTTTTCTCTCACAAACATCAGTTCAGTGCTTCCTGATATATTGAACAGTGTTTCTGGCGTTTCATCTGCTTACTTACCCACTTACCTTGACACAGATCACTTTATTGGATTGCGACCATAAAGCAATCTTTTTCAGCAGCCCTTCAGAGAGGCTAATGCCATGCTCTTGGCATGGCAGCTAAACCTCATGGCAGCTAAGCGTCACTATATTTATCATCTTAAAGTGGTTTGTTTCATATATTTTCTACATACTGTTCTTGTTTAGTTTAGTGTGGTCATGTGTTATGTAACAAAGAACTATTTTAAAAAACTTATATTTTAAAAGCACTAAGATTGTAGCTCTTTTAAGATTATAGCACCTGAAGAAGCTGCTAGATTACCAATAGAAATGTGAAACTTAATAAATGTGACTTCTAATGGTTTCAGCAATGTGCCTTATTTGTACAAAATTTATATGTTAGTGTATCTCTGAAATACGCTTCCATACTAACAATTAGCTAAGCTATTACTTTAAACTTAGAGTAATTGAGAGTGATATATTAGCAACATTAGGTGAATGCCTTCCAAATGATACATTGGTGAGCTGCCTGTAAACACGTATGTAGCAAAAGAGTCTGCAAAAATGCAAGGATAATAGTTTCAAATACAAAAACTTTTCAAAAAATCATAATTATGCAAAAAAGCATGCAGTTAACTATGCTTTATTAATTGTCTTATATGTATTCTAGTTTATTCAATTCATTATTAATTAGTGTCCTCGGATGCAGATATTTCCTGGGTTTTACCTATAAAAGGTACATATGGGGTATTTACTTTGAAAGACACTATTTCTTACAAACTTCTGTGATTAGATTTTGAAAATCTGTTCAGCACATATGCTATTAGATTGTGAACCTTCTTGAAAATGCCACTGTAAATGTTAAACAGTATAAACTGTTTAGTCTGCTCGGCATCTTTAGTATTGTGCAATATTCCATAGGTAATGATTTACATCAGTTCTCTTTCACATAAGCAGGAGAATCTTGACCTTCAGAAAAGCCAAGGTCATTTGTTATCATGATTTCAAGGGCCAAAAGTTTCACTTTGCAAGTCAGCCAGACAGAAAGAGAAGGGAAAGTGCAGAAGAGACTGAGGCACTGGCACAGGTTGCCCACAGCGGCTGTGGCTGCCCCATCCCTGGCAGCGTTCAAGGCCAGGTTGGATGGGGCTTTGAGCAACCTGGGCTAGTGGAAGGTGTCCCTGCCCATGGCAGGGGGGGTTGGAACTAGATGATCTTTAAGGTCCCTTCCAACCCAAACCATTCTATGATGATTCTATGAAATGCATCTTCAAGGTATAAGAGATCAGTCAGTGACAAGGGTTTATACAGAACTCTCCGGCCTTGTTCTTGCTTACATAAATAGAGATAATGTCATGTATTTGGCTACCTGCAGAAATTGTTTACGCAGCATTACTTCATACCCTGGCTGAGCAGAGGGCAGAGGAGCTAAGCCTGCTGCTGGCACACCAGTTGTATATGGATTCTGGAAGAACTTTCCTATGCAGCAGCAGAGGCAAAAAACCTAACTGCATTTTGTATGTATTGATGAAAGGGGTTATTTAATAGGTTGCTGGCAATTAATGGAAACTCAGCTCAGTGACTCTGAAGTTCTTCTCCAGTTGTGCATAATACTGTAAAACTCAGGAGTCTCTTAGGAGAAATGCTGGAGATCCTTTAGGGTATCTTCCTACAAAGACCTTTAAAAGAGGTATGTGTTACCTTGGAAAACCTGGTATATCTTCACTCTTTTTCTTTTTTTTTTTTTTTCTTTTCCTCCTCCTATTTGGTTCAGACCAATTTTCTAGAGACTATATCTTAGCCTTAACTGTACTACTGATCAATATCACTTTTGTATTTCAGGAGTGGTGGTGGAGGGTAACATTACTCTTCTAGTATCTCAACCTATAAACTAATTTTAAATAATCAGTTGGTTTTATAGGTTGTTCTGGTAATGCAAGTTTCTTCTCATTTTGTGTTGTGCTTTATATTTCATCATATTTCAAATCCCAGATGCCTTTATAAAATTCTAGGACCTTAAAAAAACCACACTTGATTATATTTCATCTTAATGAGCATTAGTTTACCCATATTCATAAACATCGTTGTACGTGTTACCAGTACATTCACCTCTCCTGGCGTTGTTCTGTCACAGCACGAAATGCCTCAATGGAACTTTTGAAATATGGAAGTTGCATAAGTAAAGTCTTTATCATAAATAAATCTGATAATTAACCTGCATAACTAATTTCCCTTCTGGCAGCAGGCATAGGTTGGAATAAATAGTCTATTCAATACCTACTGAGAGAAGACTCCTATATTTCTTGTTTACTTTAAGCAAGTATAAAAACCTAGGGACAAAGGGCCTCAAAGAGTCAAATTCCTTGCAGTTTCAACAGAGTGCCCTGAATAATACATAAAGCAGCTATGCTCTTATCCCTAAAACCACAGGTGTGAACCAGATGTCATGCTTATCTTCTCTTGAGATTACAGCAAACAATTGCACACCTTCAGAATATAAAGTAAGCTTTGGATCAAGAAACTTGAAATATATTAGAAGTGTGGCACTGAAGTTAAAAATTCAAATATTAACCTAGAAATCACCAATTCATTTAAGAGTCTGTTTATAGCCTATGTTTTATAAAAGTTACATTTCTTTTATCTAACCTTTTTATAACAAGATGTATTATGAATCACAAATTTGAGACAAAACTACTTGCATAAATCTCAGTCTTGGTCAGCAAGGTATTGCCAAACAGATTGTTCAAATATACCACCACCTATTTAAAATACACCTGGGCTCAAGGAACAGAATTAAAGTTAAAGCCTTGATTAAATTTTAAACTTTCCTATTATTGTAATAAAGGTTTAGAAAAAGGTGAGCATATGCTGCATTCAAATATTGAAAGGCGATTAAACCCAGAATGGTATCTCAAAGAGAATTTTAAAGTTAACTTACTACATAGTAACAAGACACGGTGCAAACGGTGCTCTAACCATACAGTCTTGATCATAAGCCAGCACCTGAGTGCATAGCCAGAGGATATTCCAAAATGTCCAGTTTCAAGAAAATAATGATTTCCTCACTCAACTAGTGAATGTCACTAATATGCTAGTGTTTGTTACTGAGGGCATTCCAGAAAAAGAACAACAGGGTCCTTCTCACCAGGTGCACAAAATAATCATGACCCAGAATGTTTTAGGAGTCATACTCATATCACAGTATTTTCTCTCTTAAACTAGGTCCAGGTACCACCTCCTGACTCATGTGTCGACACCTCAGAAGCAGCAGTGCTTTACTGCAGAGGGTGAGGGGCCAACTTCTTGTGCTACACTGCTCCCTTCTAGGACTCATATCTACAGCCTACGGTACAGACCCTCCATCAATGTCAACCAAGACATTAGTGTGTGGGACATCTACCTTAGGGCCACATGCTCTTAAATTCAATGCTCTTGCTCCAAAGCACTATGGCAGAGAAACAGGTATCTGGGCATCGCTGCTTTAAGGGGCAGGAGCATAGTTAATGCTGGCTCTAATCACAAACTATGGAAATTGTATTGACTTCATAGAAAATGGAGTGAGATTGATTGTAACATAAAATGATACATTTCCTTCTAAACCGACAAAATGTCCAAACAGGCCCACAGAGGTAGTTGGATATTTTTGCAGGTTGTGCCAAAAACTTATTTCCCAGCTGATGTACTGTTAGTTAGACATCTACAGTGAGAGAATTCCTCTTCCACGACCAGCCTATCTGTCCTTCAAAATTTTAGCAGAGTCCCTTGAGTACATTAATTAAATTAATTTAGCTGAGGTGGTTTTTTGTTTTTCAACTTTAACTTCAGCTCCTCATTTTCTTCATCATATCTTTATACAGGATACATTAAAGAGATAAAAGAAAGAAGATAATACGAATTATTATTTATAGTATTCAGATCTGTAAACAAGAGAGCAGGTTCTTCATTGTTCCAGAGATGCGTTTAAGTGGAATTCTCTCTGAAAGGGCATACGTTTCTGCTAAGCAACCTCAGTGTCTGGCCCAGTAGACTCTGTGAGTGCCCATCTGGGATAGAAAAGGATGCCACAGGACTCATCCCACGAGGTTTCACTTATGCCAACGATGTCGTAGCTCTGGGACTGGGACAAAGGTTCTAGCTCCTCTTGTCCATTCCTCATGCTGCATGCATTAGTATAAAGACATTTCAAATGTGCTCCGGTGTACTCGGCACATCATGGAGCAGACTGAAGGACCTCGCTAGCACACCGTCCCTCAAACATTGGCGTGCCACCCCCAAGCTTATCTCTAGCGAGTCTGGTTTTATCCCTTTCCCCCTTCAAATCTAGTTTAAAGCTCTTTCAATGAGCCCTGCTAACTCCTGTGCAAAGATCCTTTTCCCCCTTTGAGACAGGTGTACCCCATCTGTTGCCAGCAGGCCTGGTGTTGTATAACTGACCCATGATCAAAAACCCCCAAATTCTGCTGATGACACCAGGGTCAGAGCCAGGTATTGATCTGCTGACTCTTCCTGTTTCTTCCCTCATCATTCCCTGCAACTGGAAGGATAGACGAGAACACTACTTGTGCTCCTGATCCCTTAAGGAGTTGTCTCAAGGCCCTGAAGTCTCTCTTCATTGCCCTTGGACTTCTTGTTGCAACTTCATCGCTGCCTACCTGAAAAATCAACAATGGATAATAATCTGAGGGCCGTACCAGGGTAGGAAGCTTTCTCTTCATGTCTTTAACCCTGGCCCCAGGGAGGCGGCAGACTTTCCTAAGAAGTGGTTCTGGCCTGCATATGGAGCATTCTGTTCCCTCCAGAAGGGAGTCTCTTATGACAATGACCCATCTTTTTTTCTTTATGGGAGCAGTTTTGATGCAGCATGTAGGCTGACACAACCTTGGCAAAAGGAATCTCATTCCATTCCTTCTTCAGGAGGAGACTGTTTCAAGGATTGAGGAGTTCACAGGATGTAGATTTTGGTCTTTTCAACTGATATTTTAAGTGCTGAATAGTTTCTTGTCTCTGTGGCAGGACATACTTGAAATCTTCAGTGCTTAAAGATAGTTGGTTTGTGTAGAATAAAGACCAGTGTGATATTGTGCTGCCTTTGTTTTGGTTTTACCAAGTGGTTATTACTTGACTGATCAAATAATATTAAATTTAAGGCAAGAAAGATCTGATAAAGCAGTCATTGAAGGGTTTTATTTAATAAAGGAATTTGTAAAATATTGGCCAAAATAATCCTTGGATGTTAATATACTCCTCCTTACAAACAAACAAACAAACAAAAAAAAAACATCAGTAGCTAGATACAGGAGAAAAAGTGAAACGAGTGCCAAGAGAAAGGCAGGAAGAACTTGGCCATTACCTTTCCTGTTTGGCATCAGACAGCAGATCAGTGAACACACCAGTATCAACTTGCCAATCAATACGAGTAACTCCAGGTTAGCCAGAGCTTGTGAGGTGTTCTTGACTGGTCAGCAGGACTAGTTTATTTAAGCTGCATTCAAAAATTAAATTTCTCTATATTGCAAAGTACCTTATGTAGCATTAATCTATTATAGGTTACTGAACTCAAAATAAGGAATGGAAAGTCTCTAATCAACAGGCTCTTACAGGCACAGAGAAAAGAACGTATCCACCTGAACAAGCCCAGTCTTGCCGAACAGCCCCACATGCGAGTTGGAGGTGGCCCCTCGGCAGTATACTGGTTGATGCTGCCGTGAGCGTGGCTGGAGGGCAGGTGGGCATTGTGGTGTTTCTTTAGCACATGTGGTGGTCAGTCATCTGTGAGCCTTTACCTTGAGCAAACTGTACAGGTGGGTGCTTTTCTGTTCCAGCACTGGTGTCTTCTGTGAGCTTCTCTAGCTACTTTGGTGTGCCTGACATTTCCTAGATGGTATCTCATTAACCAAACTCCAGCACACGTGGTGGGAGGGCGCATACCAGGCTGGGCCCTTTTTCCACCACAGGCCCTTATTAACGTTCTGGTTGCATTTTTGCATTCAGCTCCTCGTATTTACAGCCCCATCAAGGGCTCCCAAGAAGCTGAGAGACCTCTCTGTTAACCTCTGCTGGCCAAGGTGGCTTCTGTCAGGCCAAAGAAGAAAGAACATGCAGGGACATCTGCTTTGCCACTCTGGGAATTGCTTTGGGTTTTGTTATTAAAGGATTTTGTTATGAAAAAGGTGACTGACTGCCTTGAGGGACAGCAGTTGCTCTATGGGATTTCTGTGTATCTCCCTCTAAATCCTTCACTTTGAACCTGTGATTTTCCTCCTGCTTGTGTTTTATAGTTACCTGTATCCTAAATTCAGCTGGACCTTGGTTTGGCTACCTGCTTCCTGAGAAGGGAAGTGAGCTCTACCTTTGATAAAGCTGTTAAAAAAATAGCATTTTTACAGCCTTTAAAAGCGTATTCCCCTCTGTGAGCCTAGCTGCCTCACAACAGCAAGGTCCTGGGCAAATCCAAAAGCTTGCAGGTGAGGAAACCACTTGTCTTTTGATTGGTGAAAGCATTTCCAGGTGAACTGATCAAATATTCAGAACTATCACATGCTGTGCATATCCTGTAGAATATGTTTTCTTTGATAGGATGTGATGGATCTTTAGAATTAACCTGTTCTTTTAAAAAGGGTTACACAGGATTTTAGCTCTCTCCAGTTTATGAAAACGTACAAGTCTCGTATGTTTGTGTGAATTTAACTAAATTATTCCAAAATCAGCACTACGTAAGGATTTTAACCTGTTTTTCTGCAGGCTTTTAAAATACACACTTTGATCCTTATACCTGCAGGTGATTCAAAGTGGGAAAGCCCGGTCTCTCATTTTCACATATTTGGGAATAATGCAGGATTTGGGTTCTCAAAATCTCAAAATTCTGAATTACATTTTGTGAAGTGAATATGGATCTGGAAGCTACTGGGGGAAAGGAAGCGGGGGGCGGGGGGGGGCAGAATCTACAGGTTTTCTTTTTCAACTTTTTCCTTTTTTTTGACTGAAAATCTTTCTCAAGTTCTGTTTGCTAGTATTTTCTATAAATAACAAGCAAGTTGTTTTACAGTAGGATCCCTAACAGTCTTCTGCTGATGGCTGTATAGAGTTTTACCAATTGTACGGGATTTCCTGTTTGGGGCAGTTCTCAAACTTTACCTGGTACAATGTTTCTAACAGTATAATGAGATTACTAATACTGCTGAGATATGTCAGTGTTTTATGATTGTTCTTTAAACCAACACATTTTCTTTTTTAGAAAAATCAAGGTGTTTGTCTAAATAAAAGTAGAGAGGGTTTTATGGAATCACAGTAAATGATTCATTTAGACACTGATTTTTTTTCTTCACTACTGAACATTGCTTGCATGCAAATGTCTGGCATTAGGCTAAAACATGTGTTGTATCCCTGTCTTGAAGCTTTGCCTTCTTTAATGATGAAAAGGTTTTCCTGCCCTGTGTATTAACTGGATCAACATTATTCAAAGGCGGTTATGTGTGTGTACACATCAGTGTTTAGGAGTATGTAAACACACAGTATTTAATTTATAGAAATGGTATTCTAACTTAACGCACAAAAGCAGTGCTTTGTGGTAAATCATCCTGCATCCCCCTTAGTTTCGCGTGCATTGACTACAAACCATGAAAATAGCAGCGTAGTTAATATGGAAGAAATTTCCAGAAACATATAACCACGTAATACCTATTCTGATACATCTGCACACTGTGAATTTGAGGAGATGAGGGAGAAATTTATTTTAAAATCTTTCTAGCAAAACTGTTACTAATCTTCAGGCATTTGTCTTTTTATTCTTTCTCTTACCAATTCTCAGCCAATGGACAAGGACATACTGTATTGCTACTTTCTATGTGATTCATTCTTCATAAAACAATCTGTTCTTTTAGTGGCACTTGTTATTAATCAAGCTTTTTTCCCTCCATTAGAGTCGTCGTTGGCTCAATCACTTCAGTATATATAATCACTAACTTCTTCCATTACACTAGTGAGTAGGTGCTCTTACATGTCTGTCAAAGGGATGCTGGTACATTTAGTGTGATGCTTTGCAATTTCAGTGAGAACACTAATGGTTGAAGTGTGATTGCTTTTTTTTTCTTTTGAGAGAAAAAAAATATTACATGTTCCCCTCAGAGAGAAAAGAGAGAAAAAGGATGGAAAGTTCCAAACTCAATGTGCCAGCACTGCTCAGCCATGGCCAAAACACTGCTGTGTTATCAACAGCGTTCTAGCTACCAGTACAGAGCACAGCACTACGAGGGCTGCTCTGGGGTAAAGGAACTCCAACTCAGCCAGACCCAATACAG
>JANZYA010000018.1:9738871-9750654 GCA_027575145.1 Gyps rueppelli | reverse complement strand
ATGGTTTACTGGAGAAACAAACAAACAAACAAACAAACAAACAAACAAACCTAGTTATCTTTTGCCTGATGTAACACTTGAGATGTCAATGGCTTCTTCATGGGACAGCTAATATGGCAACCTCTATATTATTTTGCCCTCCTTTTGGTGAGGAATCCAGAGTTTAACAGACTGTACACTGTTTTATAATGGAAGTGTAAAGATTTGTACTGCCAAAGTAAGTACTTTGAGCTTTGTTAGAGTGACATCCAGTGGCATACAAAGTTTTCTTGTTTGTGGCAGCATATAGCAGATAAATCTCTATTTGTGTACTACCAGCTTTAAAAATATTTCCTTTCATGATCAAAAGAGAAGCAGGAGCTGCAGGAGAAGGTGGGGAGCACCGACATTGGGCGCAGGCGTGCGCCCCGAGTGAAGCCAGGGGGACAGGGGGGCACCCAGACACCCACTGCCCACCCTGTGGGGTGGCCCCTTCCACCCTGGGGGTTGCAGAGCAGTCCCATGGGGAGCTTTCCACTGGGATGGTCGCAGTGTGGCCGGCAGCTCTGCTCCGGGGCGGTGTGGCGGGGGGCCAGGGAGGTTGTGGTTGAGGCTGAGGCTGTGCCCCCCCCCGCCGCAGCTGCAAGGCCTGCAGAGCCAGCTGGAGTTCCTGGAGCAATCCATGGTGGACAAGTCGCTGGTGAGCCGGCAAGAGGCCAAGATCCGTGAGCTGGAGACAATTTATTCTTTGCAGAGGGCCAGCATAGAGCCTAAGCATCACTTAAGTCCTTTAAAACAGTTATATAAAGGCCTTGTGGGAATTCTCTCTTGAGGGTTGAATTCCACTCTGATTTCGGACATCTGTCATTAATTAATTGAAGTCACGTACAGGTCTAATATGTACACTTTATATAGCAGGAACAGCAGGTCACAAGACGCTCACAGAATAAAGTACATTCTAGCTGTGATTCACAGTTTATTTATTGTTCTCTACTCCTGAAGTCTCATAATCACTAATTATTAATTATTATAGTCTCACACAGGACTTTTTTTCCTGAAACAGCCTTCCTAGACCAAATAGATGTCTGAAACTTCAAGGAAGTTCTGCATCCTCACATGAACTGCTTAGCTGCATCATACCTTACAGTAGAAGTATTGCATTGGTAGTTCATCAGCATTCTAAAGGAGGTTAGGGAAGAAACTGGGTCTTGGAGAAGAGAAGCTTCTATTGGACAGTCTTGAGCTGACAGCAGGACTAAAAATGCTTTATTGTGAGTTAGTGCATGCTCTGTTTCAAGCAGCAACCCTTTAGAAAGAAACTATTTCTTAGCTGCCATGCAATTCCACCCTTGAGTAATGCCCTCTGTTCCCTAATCCTTATAGAAAGAGGCTCTGTGAGGTGACGCTGGAGTAGCCTTTCACAACTGGAATGTTTTCTATACTAGCAAAATGTTTTGCTGCCCCTTTGGATAGTTTTTAGACACCATAATGCATCTAGAGCTCCGTCTGTTGTAACCGCAAGGCAATGTTAATCGCAACAAGGGTAACAGGCTTTGCTTTCCTCGTGGGTGCCTCGGATACACATGTCCTGTCTTTCTGCATGAGGCTGGATCTAAGGAGGTATGTTCAGGAACCTCAGGAGGCACTTTTGACAGGACTCATGCCAGTTTTCTGTCAGCCAGTTCTGGCCGTAAGGGTTCATTTGGGTTGTGCCTCCCTGTTCCCCTCAGCCCTGTTCACAGAGCTGAATTGAGACATTGACACAGTTTCTGTGTGCGTGATCTAGGGCTGGGTTCAGCTTCTTGTGCTCTACCCACAACATGTACAGTTTGTGCCGGATCAAACACAGTCTGGCCATAATTATCAAATATTTTAGATTCAGAAGGTCTTAGGGAACATAAACCCAAAGTAAACACATGTAAAGAAGCGAGAAATGGCTTTTACAGCCAGACGGTGACAGAGTATTTTGTGGTAGCTGAACCCTTGTTTTCCTTGTAAAAGTTGAGAGGAAAGAACAATGTATACTGTTCTTAATCCTGTATTAATTAGAAATATTGAATAGCAAAAGAGATAGTGGTCCCTCTTCTGGAAATATTTTAGCTTGGCCTGTGGTGTATTACTATACACTTCAGTTTTGTTTTGTACAATTTCTAACCTAACATCCTCTTGAACTGAGCGATAAAGTTACTTAGGGTGAAAACCTATTAAAAGTGAACTGTGTAGATTTTATAAGGAAAACTTCACGGTTGAAAATTAACACAATGCAAGCGCAAAGTTAAAAATGGTATGAACATAATCTGTTTTTGGCAAAAAGGACTTGATATTTTAAAACATTTCTTTCAAAATTGTTAACCTTTCCTAGCAAAGAGGGAGTTTTTGTGCTTCCCTTGTAATAACTGATAGAGTCCAAACCTTTTAAAAAAATATGCAAGGAGGAAAGCATACAAAGGAACTAACCGAGATGAGTTGTCTATGCATTGTGTAGCTGTTCTGCAGTGTGAATAGGAGGTTTTGGAAATAGGAATGTGTTCAGATGAAAATGTTCTATATTTGTAATTCTCTGGTTAAGTGTTAGGGTATTTCTTTCATTTAATGAGTGAGGATCTTAAACATACAGAATTTTGCAGATCATCTTAACCAGAGTTTAGAGACCTCTTCCAATAGTGCTTCTAAAGTACATACCTGGCTCAACATTCAGTGCTGAATTTTGTATATTTCCCTTACAATTGTCCACTCAGAAAGGTCACTTCATTTCAGTTATCTTGTTATAATTAAAGTGTAGCTGCACTTATACTGGTTTTGCTATTTTTGGTATTTTTGGAGAGGAATATAAATTAGCCTTGAATAATGCTTTTTTTTGTAAAATTGGAATATCTGTGTGAGTGGAATTCTACTAGGTAGCTAAATGTACGGCTGCACCCTTCTAATGTCTTTTCCTAGTCGAAGTATCTTTAGACCTTAAATATCTTTAGGCCCTAAACTCGTACAACCTCAGAAAAGTCTCTTGGGTTATTTTTGGCCCCACAGTGACCATGAAAAAAATATTTTCTTCCTGTTAGAGTAGAATATATAATAATGCAAGGTTTATTTTTCTAGCCATGCAAGCCAGAAACCGCGGATTGCAATTTTCTAAAAAAATGATGCATCAGCCTTCTCCCCAAAGGTGTGTGTCTTGGTAGGTGCTGAAAAATGTCCGACCTTTATTATTTGGTCAGTCTTTCTACACCTCTACAGAAGTGAAAGGTTCTATATTTTCCCACTGTCACTGTACCCTTGTAAGGAAATAGTCCATTATTACAAGTACATACACGTGACCCTAAAACCAGCTGTCTGTGGGAAAAAGCAGCCCTTTGACACCCAGGAACACCGAAGAACAGGCTGCCCAAAGATGAATGGCAGACAACGGATGTGAGATCAAAACATAAGGATAGTATGATTGTGACCGGGAAACTATTTGCTTAACACAATAAAGTCAACATTTAAACACTAGAAAAAGTACTCTGAGTTTCAACTTCAAGGGTAACTTGTTAACAATATTGGTAACATGTTAACAATAACTTGCCATTTTACCTAGTTCTTTATGTAACACAGTTACCCAGAGTATCTTTCTAACAAGTCTGACCTGGTCTGATGTCGTTACACTGTGTGATGGTCTGATGTGGTTAACAGTGTGTGATGGTTAACTTCAGAAAAATATAATAATAATAATAATGTTCCTGTGTTGCAAATTAGTAAAAGAAATAGTGCCATTTCTTCTTTTTTTTTTTCTTTTTTTTTAACTGAAAAGTTTATTGGACAAACATATGCTGTTGCAGTTATATTGCAATGGAGCATGGCTTTCTGGTATTTTACTCAGAAATACATATTATGCCCTCATCTGACTTTCTTAATTTTGCAGGAAACAGACAAAAACCAGGCTATGAAGTGCAAGGAATTGCATACATCAGTACAAATTCAAGTTGCTTTCAATTAAATTCCATTCACATGACATACTTTAACAAGTAATCCCTAATCCAACTCTTTTCTTTATTTTTTTATCTTTCCTAAAAATCTCCAGTTGAATGTCTCAGGATTCTCTGATGTTGAACAGAGAGTCTAGATACAACCTCAAAATACAGTATCTGCTTTGGATTTCCAATGTGTTATAGCCTATTGAAACACTAATATGTTTATTATTTGCAGCTCTAAGGGCTTGCTTTCCTTTCTACTGCCCGGTGAGCGACCAACTCCCAACCCCTCCAGCTTCGCCTGAGCGCGCCGGGCCCCCCGCCTCTTTTAGTAGTTACAAAATGAACACTACCACTTAAAAGCCTCCCACCGCTGCAGAGCAGCGCTGTTATTGACCTCTGCGGAGACCAGCACAGGTTTTTAAAATCTGTAGTTTCCTAATTTTCATCATACATCTATTATTGGTAGACATTTTTTAAAACACCTGTAGGTTAGATACAGTTTTGTTATAGAGACTGTAATGCAAGATGTGCCGTGGAAATGCATTGCAGAAATATTTTTTAATTTTGAATTTCTTAAAAACCTTTTAAAATTTCCCATTCATTTAAAATTCTTGCATAAGAACTGCAGCAAAGAATACAATGGTCTCAAATTTTACTTGGATTATCAATTACATTTTCTAATCACAGTATTGGATTTTTACTGCTTTTCCAAATTTGCTCTTTCTGTTACTTCATGCCTTAAAAAATACTTTGACAAATTGCTCATGACCATGAGCAGCACAAGATCATCTCAGATATGCCGTTATCTTACTTATTTGTCCACTAGCTGAGGAAAAAAAAAAAAAAAAAGCCGATGTCTTGGATACTTAGAGCAAAATCTCTTTTTCATACATAAACTTTTATTTGATAAGCAATAGCACATAATCCTATGTCCCTGAAGTAGAATGTTTTCTGACTAAATTAGAACAAATTGCGTATAAGAGATGTTAGCAAGGCTGATGACAGTTCTAAAACTGCAATACAATAGTTTGGTTTTTTTTTCCCCACAGGTTGAAATACGTTTATCTAATTTAGTGCAAATATTAAGCAAAATACAAGATTTGTAATTTCAGAAACATTAGAGATCAATTACTTTGGATGTACATTTCTGCTCTAAAATCTTTGTCATTCGTTGTTTCTCACTTCATATAATTCTTTCATATAGACTAGTACAACAATTGAACTACTTCCTTGAAAGTAGGCTGATTTATACTTAGATTTTTTTTTATGCCTCTGATAAATGCCACATTATCCAAGCACAGTCAGCTTTAGGTGTTCCCAATAGTATACAGTGCTTTTATGTCTCAATGACCAGATTTAAACTATTCATTAAGTTCCAAAGTGAAGAGCTCCAGTAATGAAAATAGGAAAAAGAATCATATCTAGAAAAGCAGAAGGATTGATACTGAATTCATTTTGGTGTGTGAGTTGGAATTAAAGATAATTTCACATGCATTCAATCTGCTAGGTTAATAAGAAGTGATATGCTTTCCTCAAAGAGTTGTTTGGTTTTTTTTTTTTACCAATGACGTAGAACCTGTGAACCATTTCCTTTAGTTCTATGGCAAGTAATTAGGCAGAACACCATTAAAAAAAGAACTACAAAAAGTTTTGTCAGGTAGGGTGAAAGAAATAATATGTATGAAAGAAACTGCTGTTTATTCTCCAAAAAAACTTTGTTTAAGACTAGAAGACAGCGACACATTTAATGATTCCTCTTTGACATATGATTTAATAACACTAAGATATTTTAAAACAAGTAAACAGACAAACAAACCCCAAGAATTTCCTCACAAAATCAGTGCAAAATTATTATTTTTTTTAATATTAAGAGATGAGAACTGAATTATTTGGAAGTGAATTTCATTTTTTGATATAATATTTTTCTGTGTAAATTCAGCACTCTGGTTGCTCCATCCTATTCTAATTATAGAGTTTCAGAGTGGGTTTTGTTTGTTTGTTTGTTTGTTTTTTAATTATAGAAGTTGCTCCTACAGTGCATTGCACAAAGAACAAGCCTGTGCACAAAGGACAAGTCTATATTTTTCTGGAGCTTTTTTGCACTGGTAAGAAGCAGTCAGGATTAGCAGAATTTGAGCCTGAATTTTCAAGTAATTTTTCTGATGATACTATGAAGCTCTAGCTAAGGAAATAACACAGTATTTAGTCATTATTTACTCACATCTTCCGATGTATAACTTGTGATTTTTTTCACTGAACAACAAAGATGTGTTGCAACTTCCTGTAAGGTTAATGCCTCCTTGTTGAAAGCGTACAATCATTTTGAAGTATCTTCTTTGTTTTGTTTTGTGGTTTTGTTGGTTTGTTTTTTAAAAAAATGACAAAAAAAACGCAGAGCCTAATTTTATGTGCCTGGGAGTAGCTATCTAAGCTTCAGGCAATACAAACGCTGCTATTACTGGGGAGTAAAAGCTCTGCATAATTAACAAACATCATCAGCCTTACAGTTCCTGTAGAATGTAGTAAGTTCCTTGCCTGAAGGCTGCTCTCAGCCTAGTAAGTCTGTTTACCCTGTCCAAGATTAGATTAGTTTAATTATTATGAAAAAGACTGCTAAGATCTTACAGCCTAATTATGCAAATGTTTCTAAATGTTCACAAAAGTAATTTATTTATTTGGAGATAAATGAATCTGTTTTGTCATAAACCAGATTGCAGTCCTGGCAATGTACAAGCAGGGTTATGTGCCCTTAGGCATATCTTTCACCACAAATATCAGTGGGACCTCTGGATTACAACATTTATAAATACATAAATGTTTTTTAGCAGGTTTTTATTGTTTTTGTAAATTATAGTAATCCCAGAAAGAACTATCACAGGTTTAATACTCACCAACCTTGTTATGAAAACAGGGTTTCTCAGCAGAAGCATTTAAATGATGCTAACAGCTAAAACATTCCTGGTAGACCTATTAAGATGCACCTGTTTTATTATGCTTTGGAACTGATATCTTCAAAAGAGTTCTCCCCTCCTAGTACAGACTCTTACTGCTAAAATAACCTGCATCAATAAAGTACTGTTATTCTAAATAAGGTGGTAGTGTTCTTTTCAAGGCATACAGTGCTAACCTTAACTGGCAGCAACCCCTTTTACATTAAGAATTCTGTAGGTTTTCCTCATAAACCTCATTGCAGCTTAGAGATTTAATTCTTCGTCTATTTGTAATTACATGACAACACATGAGATAGATGCAGAAAAACCGTTCTATATTTAGCTACTGCTCTAGTTTCATTGCTATTATCATGGAGATAACCCCTAGGCAGCACACTGCTGCCTTCTGTGAACTCATGCACATTCAAGGCAGAGTATTTAAATTTTGGAATGGTAGACACTTAAAATCTGATCTTGACCACAAAGAAAACTGAAAAGCTTAACATGTTGCACAGCTATGTAAAATGAAGTGGGACATAAGCCCAAAAGAAGAATGGCCTTTAAAGAGTTCAAATCTTTTCGTAACAAGACAACTCATCTGTAGGCAGGGGCTAAGTTGCGCACTGCAGAGCATACATCCTTGACTCTCACAGGCATCAGCTTCAGAGGGAACGAAACTACAGGTGCCTTTAAAACAATAAGTGTTAGACAGGATACCTCCTGATATCTTAAAGAGTACCAACAGTCCATGGACCAAAGTCTGTGAAACACCTTGAATAAGATTCCCTACTCTGATGTCTATTTATTCACCCTGAGATGCAAAGCACCTACTGTGTCCCAGGCATCTAGGTTTCTCTCTTTGAGACCTAGGTCTCAAGCACTGCAGTGCCTGAAGGCATTTAGGCTGTTTCTCTGCTCTAGCTCTACAACCATCACAAAAGAGTTTTCAGCCCCAAACCCATGCCAGTATTACTTACTTCTCCCTCCCCCAGGAGCACCAGAACTTTCTCAGCATATTTTGGAAGGATTAAGTACGTCTGATCTGATCACAGTTTGATGATGTTCTGAAAGACTATAAATGCATTAGGGAACCACACTACTGATGCTGTCCTTCCTAGCAGCAGCTCACTTTTTCACATCCTATAATAACGTATAAAACTCCTGCCCTGCCTTTTGGGGACTGAATTGAGAATTTTGGCTGGAGACAGGCTGTCTTCCATTCTCCTGCAGACAGCTAAATAAAGCCAAAACAGACGTGCAGACCTTTGCGAAGATTCACACAGCTGTAGTCATACTTCGTATCAACAGAGATTTTACCAACCGGTTTTCTGTTCAGGTCTCCTGCAGATCCCTGTGATTATCAGTGCCACCTCCTGGTACAGAAACGTACTGAGATCCAGCCATGAAGGAATGGTAGGATGAAGAAACACAAAATATCCCAATCCTCACTTCCTGCTCAGTTTTTGCTGTTCTCTACAGCATTTTATAAACAGGTATTTATTTTATATAAATAAACCAGGCTGCAAGCAGGTCTGAAGAATGAAGGTGTAGCTTTGGTCCAAATCAAACTAATTTTTCTGCATCCCAACCCTGGCCTAGGCTTTTTCTAGTGTATGATAGAACATGTACAGGGGATGGAGTGGGCCTACAAACAGGGGCAAAATGGGGGGAAGCACATAAAACCAGCAGTCCTGCAGCGTTCCTTCTCCTCAAAACCCTTCTCATGGAAAAGCGTCCACAGAGGACTTTGAGAACAGAACATGCTGCAAAATAGGCAGGACTCGTAAATCTTATTTGCCATGCAAGAATGGGGAAAAATAGGGAAATGCTTCTAAAAGTTGGTAGCAAGAGGCATTGAGCCTTATTCTGAGCAGCTATATTCCATCATTTTTACTAGAAAGATTTAAGCATTCAACATAGTGGCTTACGGGCTATTATGGTGCCTATGACCTATGTGCCCAGCTCTGAACATCCAGGGTTAACATGGTCACGTTGGTTCTGCACAGATAAGTTAAGGAAGGCAAAGCTCCAACAGACTTAAAATCGCTGATAACTTTAAAAAAAAAAAAAACACCAAAACAAAACAAACACAACAAAAATTATAGCTACAGTTCTAGTGTACTGAAGCAAAATAATTGTCTCCAGTGAACTGTTTCCTGGTGACTGCTTACTAACAGATCTGCTTGTAGCAGATCTGAAAAAATTCCTTAAAACAAGCAATGCTTCAGCACAAAGCGGCACCCAGCATGCTCTGGAAATGAGTCTTCCTGGGAAAGCCTGCCGCTGAGCTGGGCTCTTCTGAAACAGCTTATCTATTTGCTAAGACCACCTAGAAGTATGGATTGGGAATTGAAAATTTGATTCACAGCCTATTCAAATAAATATTAGTTCCAACTTATTCCTACAGGCTCTGCCTGAAGATATTTAGCAAACAGCTTTTAGCTATTAGCTTGGCTTGTAGCTAAATCATTTACTTAACAGAATTCCTGCGCACGTTGAATCCTTCTACATCCTGCATCCCATCTTGCCTTGCTGGGCATCATCTGCATGTAACAGGAACGGAAATAGTTTTCAGAGTACTTTGAATAAATTAACCTGCCACTAGAAATCTGGCATCCCCTTTGCTCTTGTCAGACTTCTTGATTCTGTATTAAAAGATCAGTTGTTGATACCATTGACAGCTTTATTATTACTAAGTGACAGCGTGTGTCAGAAAATCAAAAGAAAGCACAGCAAGACTATGAAAAGCTTGAAAGCAATAGAGACAACATTACTGTTGCCATGGTACAGATCAGCATCTAGCAAGGCTGGCAGGACAGTAGCAGTGACAGCCGGTGCTCAGGCAGTTTCCTTATCCCAGATAATTCTAACAAAGCATCTGGAAAGAGGCAGAGATCATCCTGCAGAGCGCTGCCATCGTAGCTTGAGCGAGGCCTCAGTGAGGACCACGACATGCTGAAAAGTCAAAGTTGATGAGGGAGCAATGCTTGAGTCCTCCCCAAGCAGCACGGACAGCCACTTAGTTACTTATCTCAAGGGTTGCCTTGCATTAACAGTCACATGTTTTGGCAGTGGCTCTGATAAGCCACCGAATAACATTTTATCACTTGCCAATTCTTGACCAGTTCATGGAGCAAATTGAAAGAATGTGCCATTAATCACATCAAAAAGAAACACGCTTGGCATTTGCAACTCTGAAGTCCATGAGGGGAGTTTGTTTCCACTCCTCCAAAGGCAAGTCTTACTTTTTTTGTTTCTGTTTCACAAAGTGTCTCTCTGTCTGTCCAACTGCTGCTACTTTCTAGACAGGCATGTGGACATAGGAAAGCAAGTCAAAAGCAGCTTGTTTTCCAGCTTTCCAAACTTCTTAATTTCAATTACTTCTGAAAGTTTTGCCTGCTTCAAAAAATAGATATGGCAGAAAGCAAAAGAAATAGCTGATTTAATGTCAGTGGGAAATTAAACCTAGATAAAAAGTTGTGTCCTGTAATTACTTATATTTGCTATTATTCTCATCTTTTGTTTATTTTTGGTTACCTTGTCTCAGAAGTATTTCTTTCTGTTGAGGGCCATAGCACAGTCATCCATCTGCAATGACCTCAACAGCTAAACAAGGAAGACGGATTATAGAAACAGATAAATCTTTTTACGCTTATGACTGACCCTCCCTGTACCCAAGGTCATGGCAGAACACCAACCTTCCTGCAAACAAAGCTATACTCAGAGTGACTCTCTTTGAAGAACCAGACATGCAAAAAACCATGGGAAAGTTGGGTCGTTCATCTTGCTGCTTCAGAACTGCTTGCTCTCCTGAAGAATGAGTAAGGGAGAAGTAAGTGACAGCATGGAAAGAGCCCGAGGGAGGGGAACTATGGCAGTAGGGAAGAGAAAAGATGTTGCTTTCCTATGAAATCGCTTAATGATTTCCTATTAAATCTTCCTAATTAAATTCATCTATGAGATACGACAAAGCAGATTAAGAGGATTTAAGTGCAAAGACAGGGAGAATTTTGTAATGAAGATCATGACTACGGTGACACATCATAACCACCAGAAGTTAAAAACTGTAAGTCAGATAACATCCCAAATCTTAATTCTTTTACAGATGACATTGTGCCTTTTGGCACGGTTTAGAAACCCAAGGCTTACAGACTCCCAAAAACTTGGTACACCTCAGCTTGGAGCTTGCTTTGCGGGCTTTCTGGAGCACGGAAATAGGTCTTCTTCCTGGAAATACGTGGGAAAAAACCTGCCATGGATAATGTAAAGTCTGACCTACCCTGTTTTTAAATGGGATCTCTTTTGTAAATGCAAGAGTACTGCACACATAACAGGTTACCAAGTACGTTATGTGGCACAAGGCTATTCCAGCCCTTACTCCTGAGTATTTATTCTAATTTTATAGCCATAACCCTTTCCCCACCCCAGACTTTGAACACATCACTTGGAGACCTATGTCAGAGATCTCATCTAATTAATCCAACTACAGTAACGGCAGAAAACAAGCACTAGAGGAATTCATACATATATTGCCAGGACTACAGGAACGCCAGGATCTTGGTTCCTCCTCCTCCTGAAAAATCAAAGAGGGAAAATCAAATACTTACAGACACACAGTTAATGAACTCCAGGAATGCAAACTCCAAAGAGACGAAGTGCTTGACAGAGAAGAAAGGCAGAGTCATAAACCTCTTATCTGGTCTGGCTGCTACAGAATGACTCGGGATGACACAGGGGACCAAAGTAGTTTTCTCTTTTCCTTCTCAAAGCCTGGGGTTGGATACTTGCAGCTGTTGTACATCGAGGGCTTGCTTCCAGCTCTGCCTGAAGCGACCTTGGGGAAGCTCTGTGTGAGCCATGGCTGCACCCCAGGGTTGCAGCACGAAGCCCTCCACAGTCATCCAGCTGCTGAAGTGCAGGTTTC
>JANZYA010000017.1:28412989-28423603 GCA_027575145.1 Gyps rueppelli | reverse complement strand
TTCAGGGATAGACTGACACTTTAAGGCACAGTTTCACAGTAAATTAAATTGCAGGTAGCACTCTGACTTTTTTTACTGTTCATGCATCTGTGTCATTCAAAGAGTATTTAAATGCATTCTTGTCAAAAATTTAAAAAAGGCATATGAAAATACTTTGATCTTTCCACTTTGTTAGGAAAAAAACCAAAACATGCCTCATTTGGGGAAAAATAAAAAATTAAAATTACCATCTTCAATTCCTGTATGAAAAGATTTTATGTGCAGTAAAAAGGCTGGCTGTAAACAGCTGATCTTTGTCCAGGTTATACACTGATCCTAGTTAAAAAACAAAGGTTAACAACATTTTTGATATCACACCACATCAATCAATTACCAAACACACATGCACGTGAAGTGTTTGCTACAGCAAAACAGACTCACTGCCAAACACCTTCAGGCAGAATAAAATACAAAACCACCCTCATCTCTCAAAAACATTTTTAAAATGCATAACCTCAAATACTCACCTTGTTGTGACAGTTATCACAGCACAGAACCCAAAACATCTCAACAAAAACTCTTCTGGACAGCAGTCGTACATCTCTGTCAGCTTCATGCCCAGAATATCTTTGCTTTTGACAATTTGGGATTGTTTTGCTGTGTTTTGTCAGGGTCTTCCCCTTGGGCCTCTCTCTCCCCACCCTTCCCCAAGAGCTGCTGGAGAAAGTGCAGGGCTGACTTATGAGTTCCTCCTCGCAAGTCATAAAAAGAGATAGGAACAGACTTAAAAACTGATTGTGGAGGGTGGCTGCCTTCTTTCCTGCTGCTAGCATTCTACTGGGAGTTGCTCATGAATGCACGGGGGTACCAGGGTGGAATTGATATAGGCTTTGTCTGGTTTAGTTTATCCTCTACCCAGAGAGAAAGATGCATGCATGGGGCGTGTGTGTGTGCCCTCTCCCCGTTTCAAATAGGAGGTGTTGGAGGCAGAGTAACAGAAAATAAATTAAGAAAAAGAAATAAAACATTTCAGAAGTGTCGTGAAGTATGTTGCATTAATCCCCCCTGCACTGCTAAAATAGAGATGAGTCTGGGAATTTCGTGGAGAAATTCTAGGAGTGTTGGAGGTTCATATATTCCTGCGGAGCAGGGTTACGGGGCTGCCAATAACACAAAACATGTAGGCTTAGAGCTCCTTCTGGGGTGAAGGAAGAAAGTCTAAGAGGATTGATTTCCTGTCGGGAGTGTGTGAGGTATTGCTCAGGCTTGCTGGGGTGTTTGAAGTTACACTGACTGCCTTTTAAGTTCATGTTAAACTATTAGTATAGTTTTGAAAAGGAGAAAATTGACACTTTAATGGCTAATGTTTAGGGAAACATTTCTTCAAGAGTGGGCAAGGTGGGCAGTAGCTTCTGTAATTTTATGTTCTCTTTTGTTCAGTTTTCATGATGGTAAATGAAGTTTGCATATAAAAATTCTTTGGAAAATTACAAAAATTACACACAACTGAAATTACAGAGGGTAAGGTAGGGTTAGTTTACGCTTATTTTATGGCTTTGATTTCTTTTTTTTTCTTCTCCTTCTGCACAATTTGGCATATGCAGTTGAAAATGAATTTTAAGCATAGTGGCTTACAGGGAAAATAGGAAGTTAGCAGAATACTTTAATCGTAGCTCATTCTTCCCCCTCTTCATGCAGGTTCTTGTTTTTGGCTGAGTTAAGACAGACATATAATTCCTTGGGTTTTATTCCTTGCAACCACTACACTCATTCTTTGTTTTCTTGTCTTGCAGAACGAGCCTCTGACTTCAGGTTATCATGGATACCCAGCAAGAGACAATCAAGTAAGAGCCTGATTGCAGTAAATGTGTGTGCACGTGTCTCTGTACACTTATGGATGTTTTGTCCGACAGCTTCCTGGCTGTCTTGTTATGGAGTGGAAATTGTTTTGTTCTATTGTGGAATGCTTGTGGAGATACATGTGGTAAATTGAATGTTTTTTATGGCCTCCAGCTGTATGTGGCAATGTGCCTGGTAAGGGGTTAAACATGATCCACATTACCAACGGCTCAGGAAATTCTTTATTCTTAAAAACATCGTAACTTAAAATCCCTGTCCTAAGCTCCGACTATATCTCCTCAGTGTTAATGAATGTAGATGTTCGGTGCCAGTGCATGCTTGGCCCTGTTTTATACTTATTGCTGTAATTCTAGCATCTGGGGAGCAAAACAACACTGAGTTTTTCTGAGAGTCTGCTTTGCTCTTGGAGTAGGGAATGATGTGTCCTGTTGGGTTGTTTCTAGTATCTGTGAACTTGTCTTGCCTTCCTTTCGAGTCCTGCCGGGCCCCAGCCCCTTCCTCGTATTCAGGATGTTCTCCTCCTACAGCAGTAAAAATTATACTGTTCAGTGCATTGCATCTGTAAGCATTCTCTTGCCTCCTAGCAGAAGACAGAGAAATCCCAGTTGATGAATTTGCACGATGGAAGGAGGAGATGCTTTGGAACAAATGAAATTTAATGGGTTGTAAGATACAACCGTCACACATTAAATCTCCCTTAGAATGAAGTTTTTTTTTCAGTGTTCTGCAGTGCTACTGCAGAGCAGAGTATGATCCAGTGTAGCAGGAAATTAATATGCACCGAAAATCAATAATGCAGCACATTTCAGTAATGAGCAAATAACAAAACCAGAATCAAATTCTTTAATACTCTCAGGTACTGCTATATAAAGAAAGTGATTTTCATCGTATCTTGATGAGGCCTGGGTATATGTAGCAACAGCTTAAGGGGAGATGTTTTTATGAAGGAATCGCAGCATAGTGCAGCCTCAGCAATTGAAGAGCTTGAATCTTTGGTGCTTGTTAACGTGTGTATGAATTTCCATATAGGAGGAAATTATTCAGAATGTCTACTGGGATATATTAAACTGTTAACTAGCACAAATAAATATTACACGCTGGGATGCTGTGAGAGTTGTGTTCCTACTCTATCCAGGCTGAGTAAGGTATGCTAGCTTGAGAGGCAGAGCCAGTCCCAGATCCTTAAAGTGGTTCATAACTGCTTTCAGCTTTTCCATTCTGGTGGCACCCTCTGCCCCCTGTTTTGCGCTTCACTGTACTTACCCATTTAGGGGTGTTTTCGGGTGTCTTCAGGTATTTCATTTTGGTGGCTACCAGTATGTCCTGCTCCACAAGTTTCCTCTTTCTCATCCGTTAATAACTCTTCTGATTTGAAAGTCCAGAACTGCTGTTGCTGGCAGGTCACCAGATCAGCGGAGATGGGCACGGGAAGCTGTACAGCAGCCGGGGTGTGAAATGAGAATTACAGCCTGCGCAGCCCCGGAGGGCTCTGTATGGGTGAGCACAGAAAGTAATGTATATTAGCAAGTGTGCATATGTGTTTCAGATGGCAGATAGCTTTATGGAAATTTCTTAGTGGACAAACAGCTTCAGTTAACTCTGGTGTTTTCATTCTAGTAAAAATCTTTTTTGGCTGTTGGGTTTTTTTTTCTGGTCTTGGTAACATCTTGATCTGTGGTGTTTGTCCTTCTGTCTTTCTTTTGGTCCTGAAGCAGCTTAAATTCAGGTCTGGTTTTCACTAATGAGGTTTCGAGGCTTTTAGCTAATCTGATTGGGAGCCTCTAACATGACAGCAGCAGAGAAAGAAGTCTTCTGTTGCCACAGACTGGGGCTGGTGTGGGAGAGACAGCAATGGCTGATCCATCACCTGCCTTTCTGTGCTGGGGAAGGAGGAAGGAAGTGGTGTGGGAGTATGTGTAGTGATCCTGACCCTGTAACAAAGTAATTTAGAGATGCAGGAGCAATTGTGTCGGATTTCCTCAGATTAGGAGCTGGATTTGAGCTGGTGAGCGTAAATCTCTGTACCTTTCTCTTTCCCATTGCAGTTCTTGATTGTAAATACTTGTACTGTGCTTTTTACCACAATGTTTTCCTTAGCAGAAGTAGCAAAGCAGAGCTTTATTTTTCTTACATAAAGGCTTGCTGTAGCTGCATTTGCAGAGTTTATGGCCAGTGAGGATCCCTGCTTGCAGGTGGAGGACTGTCATTCCCCCTGTTAAATAAGCTGCTGTGACATACTAGCAGGTGGGAGGTGAAGAAACTTGATGAGGTTAAAGAAAATCCAGGAAGCTTCCTCACACAATTCTTTAAAGTGCAGCAACTTCTCACTTTCAGTGATGCAGGAGGATGTGCCTCAAAGTAACACAGCACTGGACTGATCCCTGCGCTTGGGGTCGAGCGTAAATTCTAATGCTGGTGTGGGGTGGTGTTGCTTTATACCTTTCTTTCACTTCTGCAATCTTCTTTTTTTGACACAACAGCCTGAACTATGTGGTGCACAGGCATAGCATGAAATACTTTGTTTGGAGAGGTTGTCATGAAGAAAAAAAAAGAAAAGGTTTAACAATTTATTATCAACAAGGTTTCAGCATCTACAACATAATTTCTTCTAGTTCAGCACCGGTTGGGATGTCTTACTTCCAACATTTATTTACATAGCTAAAATGGAGATGGTACAAGCAGCTGTATTAATGCATAATGTATTTTTGCAGAAGACAACTGCTAATATACTATAGATTAATTTAGCTTTAGTTTCAATAGGTTTGTGAGAAATTTACTCCAAGAATAACTTAAAAATGCTATAGTGGTCATATAGCCTTTTTTTTTTCTTACAGCGTTTTGTCTTACAGGTTTTTTTGTAGGCAGGTAGACAAAACTTTTTCATTACTGACTATAAAACTACTGAAAATAACACCCGTTTAGATGAGAGAAGCCGACATTCTGCTTTCAGTGCCTGAAGTTAAATCATGCCATTTCACTAACTGGAAGTGACTTAGTTTTACAAAAGTAAAGCAGCCACCGAGATCTATCAAAGATAAAGTTAATCGACATCTCTGTAAACCTGGCTTATCGAGCGGTTTAATTTCATGTTCACAGGTTTCACGTTTTTTTCCAAAATGGTAACAAGAACAGTATTAGGGAGGAAATACAGTTCAAACTTTTATAAGGCAAATGTACCCAACGCAGATCATTTTAATATTTTTTATAAGTACAATATAATATATACAATATGTCATAAAGAGGAAAATATTTTAAGTTTATTGTAACCAAAAATTGAAATAAAACAGTAATGGGCTTTATTCCCAGATATTTAGTTCTAGAAATCAAATTATTTGGCAAGGAAGAAGTACTCCAGTGTGACTTTTCAAAATAGTTCATATGGAGCTCTTCCGAAGTTCCTTTGTTATTTTGGATTAATTCTGTCCTCTAAATGAGAATCTGTCAACTCTGATTTTTGAACACATAGCCTCTTTTGGTCCTAATTTGTGCAGGGAGTATAAGTGATAGAGCATTAAAGCTTAATTAGAAGTGTAGAAAATAATCTTTTTTTCTCGATGTGAATTGACAGCTTTCATAATAATATGCTATAATGCACATTAACCTTTTGTTTATTATTTTTTTCATGGACTCTTTCCACTGGCTAATGAATATATAGAAATGATAGAAAGCAAACCATATTATCAGCAAAGAAAAAAACAAGAGTAGTGTTTATGAAAGTCTCAGTATGGTCAAAGAGAAATGATATGTGATTAAGGTCCATAACAAGATGTTATTTCCTACAATACGTGCAATAAATTGAAATGAACTCAAACTGCAAGTCACAGCGTGATATCCTTTGGTTTCCGTGATGCAACTGTGTTACAGAAGTGTCTTGCTTTTGGGAAGCGAATACCAGTGGAGCTAAGCATCCGAGCGCTTTAATTACGCTTCAATGTGATGTCTGGCTTAATGTGAAAGATACTCTTGGTGTCACAGGGCAGTGAGTAGCACCTATGATTAGTTTTGATCTATTCTGCTTAATGAGGCCTATTAATAATACCTTGGCATTCTTATTTCAGAAATTGCCCTCTATGTCTAATGAGGTGGAGAACCCAATAAAAAATTAACCATGCACTCTTAATGAACTTTTAAATCTCTCAAAGGTGATTATGAATTCTGCGGTTCAAGTGACAAAATAAAGGAGCACAAGGAGGAGGATGAGTGGGAGCGAGCCAGCGGGGTAACACTATCCACAGCTCGCTCGCCAGATGTTACTCGAGAGAAAAACGATGCTCTCACCCGGCCAGAAACTGGCTCCCAGACTGAGAAAACTCCACCAACCCCACAGACGCTGCGGGTAAAATATCAATTTGTTGTTATTGTTGCTGTTAATATGGGGATTGATTTTTTTATTATTATTATTTTAATTTTTTTTCCTTTTTCTTTTTTTTCTTTTTTTTCTTTCTTTCCTTTTTTTTTCTTTTTTTTTAATGGATGGTGTTTGTTCCCTGGGAAGTGGCTGAGGGCAGAAGTTCACATTTCCTTGATTTTTCTCCTTTCCAGTGAAGTTTTGGTAGCTTGCATTAGCTGCCAAGACTTGTTTGGCTGTCTGGTTGTAAAAGCTCCCCATTGTAAGCCCCACCTGCCCTTCCTGTAGAGGAACCTGGTAAAAGTTTGGGGATCCACAAATTTCCCAAAGACATTTTTGAAATTGTACCTCGAAACTGCCAATTTCCCCAACGTGCACGACATCCAGCACCACGAGCGGCAGCCGTAGGTGCGGATACGACCCCAGGTTGATACGAAGCCCCGGCAGCAGATGTGCTTTCCCTCCTCTGCCTCCAGCAAAAAAGAGCTTAACACTTACAAATGTGTGAACTTCTCAGAAGCCTCCCCAAAGGGAAAAGAACAAACTGTTCTTCCCCCCCAGATAAAAGCTTTAATTGTGTTGTACTGTATTTCCTTCTAAAATGAAACCTGATTTTTTGAAATTTATCACTTAAAGTATTACACATCTCCATGGACTCAGGTTAAGGTGTACAGGCGTTTGCTGGAGAGTAGGGGACATTAATGACACATACACCCTCCTGAAACTAAACCAAGAAGTGAACAAGAAAATGGACTTTGTTTCACTAGAGCTGATGATGATTACTCATGCTTTGTAAGCTGGCTTGCTGCTTGCAGATCATTTTTGTTGGTATGTTCCAAAGAGAGCCCACCTTCTTAACAGGACAGAGGTCAAAATTACTGTAGTTTCTCTAAAGTACTATTTTTTTTTTTTTTTTCCTTGACCAAGCCTTTTTCTGTAGAAAGATCTTTAAAAAAGGCCATAGAGAGACTAGTGGAAAATAGCAACTGTTTCCCTGTCCTTCACAGCAAAGTAGTGTACTTATTTTCTAATACTCCATGGTCTGGTAATCACTACAACAGGTGCTAGGAATGGAAAGGGAAGAGAAAGGAGGGTGAGTTATACTGAACAGTGATTTCATTCACATGCTCATTGAAATTAGGAGCTGAGGAGGAGGTGGTGCAAATTTCTCTTAAGTTTGTCAGTAATAAAAACCCAGCTAAGATCACTGATTATTGTTTAGGTATCAGAATGCAGCGAGCAGCATACATGCAGAAATGAGTGGCAAATGATGGGGAAGGGAATACTGTCTCTTTTGGTGGCATTTGCAGCTTTAAGGTCGCCATGAAACAAGGTCCTATGAATCTTGATCACATAAAAATTTAAGATATAAAAAGGAGCACAAAAATTATGTCATTAGTTCAAAGTCTGAAGCTAGAGTTCAGAGCACTGTCAAGACAAATACAATACTATCATAAGCCACTCTTGCTTCTTTATACCTCACACACATATGGATGAGGAAACTCTGGTTGGCTAACTAGCAAAACCAGAATAAAATTCTCAATTACCTGTAACAGAGGCAGGGTGATTCTCCATCTCATTCCAGAGGATCTGGTTTTTATGGAAACTTTAATTCAGGC
Organism: Gyps rueppelli; assembly: GCA_027575145.1. Lineage (NCBI taxonomy): Eukaryota > Metazoa > Chordata > Aves > Accipitriformes > Accipitridae > Gyps > Gyps rueppelli. Next base: position 28,415,797 of record JANZYA010000017.1, on the reverse strand, counting down.
AAAGATCAAGTTAAAGCTATCGCACAGCTTCTCACAAAGCTTAATAAACACACACGAAACAATAAAAAAATGCAGGAGGAAAAAGACATTTATCATAAATGTGGACATTTGGATACAGCTAGAACTACTCTAGAAACTCCACAGAGGAAGGAAGAAGATATAAGGGACAAAGAGAATTACAATACTTATTTATAGCATCAGCCACAGATTTCACACTGCTTGGAAGCTCTTCAAAGATGGTGGCATACACATATCACAGAAATGGAAGCACACAGTCTCATCACCCTCTCCTGCAGAGCAGGATGAGTCATTTAGCACAGCCGGAAACACAACTCATTTTTAAAACTTCTGATATAACTTCTATGCCATACACAGCAAAAGAACAACAACAAATTAGCCATATTACTTGATAAACCAAACGAAGTGGCAAAAGCACATCTGGATCTCTAGGTCCCAGTACCTAACAAAAAGCATCATAAGAGCATCTTTCTTTCTTCCACATCTTTTAAAGTTCCTCCAAAACACAGCTCTTCCCTTTTCCCTGAACCATAAGATCTCATTGAATTTTCTGCTGCCTCCAACTCCACTGAGCCCAGACACGGAAGCAGAACAAAGGAAAACAATAACCCCTCTATGATAACTGCATCCCATCTACATTTTTGTTCCTCACCCATAAGTTAGCCTCTTGCCAAGTCCACAATCCTTCTAGCCTTAGGAGGTATGGGTCACAGGAAACTACCAGCGATCTAACCATGATAAGCTTATGCCAACGCAAGTCTGTGCTGCAACTGAGCAGGGCAATCCTGCTTTCCACACATCCCTGCCCCTTTGCTCGGCTGCCATCTGTACCAGTGCCACTGAAGCACTCATCCCCATCAGATCACTGGTTCAGCTGACCTCATGAGTACCCGTTCCAGCAGAAAGGGGAGTCTTGGGCAGGCTCCCCCCATTCACCTATATGGATTTAGATTAACATGTCAGCTCAGGAAGTTACATTTCCAGAGCACAGTTTCAAATTAAACATAAGGCAGTATAAAGGCTGCTATCAGAGGGGTCTGTCCCACTTTCCTTACTCTCCCCTCCTGCTTTGGGGACAACCAGTCACAAGTCCATAGAGTGAATATGGTAAAGCAAGTAACCCACCACAGAAGAATGGCTTCCCACCAGATAAGCTCACCGATCCAGTTCACCCTTTTGGCAGAGCATGGCTAGATAGGCGTTAGGGAAGAAGGAAGGGAACAGAACCAATCTGTTCTGGTGACAGCCCACAGTTACATTAAATTAGATGTAATGCAAAATGACACTCAGTGACAGGTAGAATCAAGATTTGAACTGTTATTATACTGTCAAAAGACCATGAAAATTCACACATAAGATGATTCATTTTAGTTGAACAATAGTATTTTGTCCTCTTTCATTCCCTGTATATATAGTCACAGTTAACATACAAAGGAGGCTTTAATTCTGCCTTCACATAAGGATATGATATCCAGATCCCACTGTGAGTATGGAATACATAAACAGCCACGACATACCTGTAACCTGCCAAAGGGCTGTCATGAAGATGAATTCACTTTTCATGCTGCAGTCATTTCTGTGACAGTCTCTAGTGAGAATCTGCATGAAATGTTTGACCACGTGGAAAATCCAAATCTCTTGACAGGTCTGTCATTATACATTATACAGCATAACAAAACAGTTTGAAGTTTTACTCTGTTAAATCTATAAAAGGAAATGCACATGATTTAAACCAAATGGGAAACTTCACTCTTGCATTAAAACCTCTTTTTGTGTTTTATTCAGTGTGGCTGCTTTGAAGAATATTTGCATTAAATCTTGACTGGAGCCATCTCTGCATTTTAAATATTTTTGAGAAACCATTTTAAAAGAAATCAGGATATTCTTACTTTTTTATTTATTATTTCCTTGCTGAAGAGCTTTAACTTGGGCTGACCTTGAGCTATGAACTTCCTTTCCTGTTTCAGGAAACAAAACTGCCTTTGCATGAAATATGCTTCAAAAGCCCTGGCAAGCCAAAGGGAAAATAATTTCTAGAGCTTGGGCAAATAGTATGTAAACCAAGGGAAACTTTTCCTTGAGTGTTGAAATCATGTCCCACCCAAAATGGAAATTTTATATGACCTAAATTACTTAAGAAAACACAATTACTAAGCAAACTAATGTGTATTCTCACCATCTTTGGGAAATGATTTTAACTTAGCTGGATTTCCTTATTTAGCTTTTATTTTTGATGTCATTTCCACACTGCAGCCTTAGACCATATCTAATGGACACTGGCTTTTGATTTAAATTCAAAATTTGGAAAGTATGCTTGTTCTATTGCCTACTTGACTTTTCCAGAAGAGTTCACTTAGTTTTTCGACAAGACAAGCCCCTGATATTTCTTCATACGTGTGGTTTTCCCAAGAAAATATGTAATTAACCTACTGAACTCACTGCTTCATGCTATCACTTAGGTAGTGAACTAACTGGAGGGCAAAACTGCATTAGCTGCTTATCTGGCCAGTGAGTGTATCTATCTGCAGTTTGTCTAGAATCACTAGAGGTTTCCATTTGGTGAGAAGGGCGGGTATCTCTCTTCATTTGGAAATGGTCTCCGGGCAGTGAGCAAACACAAGCTGGTAGGTGTTAAAACATTTTACTTGAGGGCAGTGCATATATCCAGGGCAGCGCTCCCTGCACCTGCCTCTGAAGCATGCGGTAAGGGACATTGATAGAGACACTATACTGGACAAGACAAAACACCTGCCTGATCCAATGTTGCAATCACTATGTTCTAATGTTCTT
>JANZYA010000017.1:16733528-16741028 GCA_027575145.1 Gyps rueppelli | reverse complement strand
AATCAAATTTCTTTTCTGAAAATGTCTTACTTTGCTAAGCCTTCTTTCTCTTACTATTTCTCTTGTTTTCTTCCCTTAAATCTCACATCATAATCCATCATTGCCTGCAGTGTTCCAACATCTGTTTCCTCTTTTTCCTCTCTGCCCTACTCACTTTATCCTTTCCTCTACTTTGTGTTCTCCGTCTCCCCTCTATTTTCTCTCCTCCTTAATTCTGTACTATACAGAAATTACACAGTTTCAAAAATAATTTCTATCTTTGCATTGTAATGCTGTTAATCTTTTCCACCCTCAAAAGGAGCTTAAAAGTGCTAGAGAGCAACAGAAAAAGTAGAAGCAAGATGTTTTGGTCTAGATGTTCATTTCTGTATCATCATTTCAACTGAGTAAGGAAATGCACATGAGCATGCTAGTCTTGGATCATGCCTGAGATCTTCAGTTGTATTGCCCATTAACAAATAGGTGCTAATATGTTTAAACTAGTTGTCTTATTTAGTCTTTCATAGTTTCTTCTATGTCCCCAAATACTATCTCAAATTTAGCCAAAGTTTCATTCTTCCTTTCTGAAGGAGAGCTTCACTGACTTTAACCATCAGCAAAGATGGCACCCCCAAAGAACAGGAGTGAAAAGTGACCTAGATGTTATAAATTTCTTTTTGGCATGGCTTGGAAAAGTTATGCCCACCAGCAAAAGTTCTGGGACTGCTTATACTCCAGCTCAAGAAGACAGCTTGGTTTTGGATGGTTAACTCAAACCAGTAAGTTACAAAAAAATTACTTATGTAGGTGGTGTTTTCCAAAAGCACTCTCCAGTTTGCCAAATGCTGTTGAAGATAACTGAAAACAGAAATAGGGGCAAGCAACTAGAAACTAAAGAAGCCACTGTTCAAACTGGCATGCTCCCCTATGCCAAAGACACACTGGAGAGAAAATTAAGCATAAAACCAAACCAAAAGTGTACGCTGGAATCAAAGAAAACCTGCAAAAGCTGCCAACCCTACCATTAGAAATAAGTCTACAGGAAGCATGGACACAAAAGTAGTACTTCAGAGACAGGAATTATACCTGGAAAATGAGAATGTTCTTGCTTCCATAAGCAAGTAAAATTTGTGAGCAACTGAGTGGTAAATGACCACTGTGAGATGATTTGATCTGAAGTCCAGCTGGTTTTCAGCATGCACTCTGAACCTTGGAGGCTGTTTTTTACTTTATTGTTTATATTGTGTTTTGAGAAACAGAAAGACTGTCATTCACCAAACAAGGAGACAGTTAAGAACTGGCAAGTAGGATAGAAATACTACACAAAATAGACTTGACCCTGTCTTTTTAACCACATGACTGCACAGCAATAGTCATCATATTTTGGTAAATTTTTCTATCCCTCTGACCCCAGATGTCACCGGTACCCAGAATCCCACACTGATACAGGACACCATATAGGCAGGGCTGTAGTCACCTGATGCCTCATGGCAGGTCTGGACTCCGGGAGGGCAGCCAGCTGACATGCCCTTTGCTCAACATTCTCAGGCACTTGGTCATCAGAAAATAAACGAGGAGATCTCTGTGAGATGAGGAAGGAGGGAGGAAGTAAACAAACCAGAAAAAAAAGCCCCAAAAAGAACAGACACTGAAATGCCAGACAAAAGGTATGAAATTCACATGCAGAACAGTAAGAGGAGCTCCCATGTGAATACTGTTTTTATTCCCAATGTCTACTGCTCTAATGAAGTGCTAAGTTTTGAACCTCAAGGCCAAGAAAAAAAGACAGCTGAATTAGTCATTATTCACAACTCTCCCACCTAGGACTGCTGCAGCCAAAACATTAATTAACTTTAGTTAGCTGCTGGCAAGGAAATATAGATTGGCATTTCTTATAAAGACAGTTTTCCCCCTTTCTCTCTTGTATCTCATCGGTACATTTTTCTCAAAACTGGTTCTGATTCACTACTCTCGGTATGGACTTTCCTCAGCTGGTCCATGTGTTAAAGAGTAGGTCAGACTTCCTGAGCAAGGTAGCACCACAGGTTTATTGATTATATGCCACCAGCTAAATGTCCTGCCTCTAATCTTACCAGCCTCCTTGCTTTCACTAATTCAGAAAGGTATTATTGATACCTTCTGATTTCCATTAGTTAGACTAGGTCAGATTTCTTCATGGGAATCTGGGGAGTGTCAGGGCATAGAGACTTTCTCACATGAATTTACAAGAAGAATAGTCTTTCTTTAGGAACATCCACATGCTTCAGCAGCACCTTCAGTGTGAAGGAGGTCCCTTTCTGCTTTTAAGAGCAGAACATGATGAAAGCTTTGACTCTTCAGGTCTTGTCAGGCACATTTGCAATGCAGATTCCCATATGTTCCCAGGCATCACAGTATCGTGAGAAATGCTGGAATAGGAATGGGGACCAAGGACTGAGCTGATGCTGGACTCAAAGGAGTGGTCCTCCATCAAGGATGCTATCAAGCAGCCCAAGGTTGCCTGAGTGTGTTTCTGGGGGAATACTGAAAAGACCTTTGAAGCGGTGCTTTCTGTGCATACAGCAATGATGAGACTATGCCAGAAAAGGTGTCTTGCCATGCACAAGTTCTTGGGCTGCCTGGGGTGACAGATAAGCAGAAGAAACCTTCAGTGGAAAGCCATCCAGCAAGTGAGGTGGATCTTTGCTCCTCTCATCTTCCAAGTCATCCTGTTATTTAGAGATATCAGTGGGCATGGTGGAAGGAACCTCTGGCGTCTCTGGTCCAACCTCCCACTCACAGCAGAACTGTCCCCAACACTAGATCAGGGCAACCATGGCTTTATCTAGATGAGTTTTGGAAACCCCAAATGGCAGACAACCCCCATCTCCCTGGTGGCCTGTGCCAGGGCTGCACCACTCTCCTGGGAAAGGAGCTTTTCCTAATGTCCAATCAGAGCCTCTGAGGCTTCAACTTCCTTTGCCACAGGCCTTCAGAAGAAAATACATTATCTTTTTTCAGAGAAACTCAAATGAAGAATTACAGTGTTATAGTAACGCTCTTCCTTCCAAAATTTCACTGATAATTAGCACTGAATTTTGACTTTTTTTTAAAATTCATATCTAAGCTGTTTCACAGTTCTGAATACTGGATTATTAATTTTTTTCTGGTGTATCAAGCTTCTTTTTGTTGATGTATATCTATTTTAATAAGACTTTAAGCAATGTGGTTTTGCATTTTGCTCTCTTATTCCTTTATGCCATATTTCGTTTAACATTTTAATATATATATAAGGTGCTTTGTTGTGATCTTGATGAAGAAATTCATCAAAGTATGAAATGCAGCACAACTTAAGTGAAGATCCAGGCTGTGTTGTTCAGGAGAGTAAATGTTCTGTTGAGTGGAAATAAATCTTGAAACACTTTTGTTGGGAGCAGGTATAAATGCAAATTATTTTAAACTTTAAGTGAGCTCATTCAAAATATTTATGTATTAGAAAAGGTACATCAGAAGATATGCCACTGAAGCCAAATTAATAATGATCATGTCTTGAAGATCAAGATCTTAATATTTATGGAAGTTAAAATGGCACCAAGTGGCAGCTACACTTTCTGGAGACTTTCTAGAGAAAGGATGCTATAGAGATAACTTAATGGAAAGTCTTTGAGGCAGTATGTTAAAAATAGCAGATTCTTTTTCCTGCCTGCTAATTGTTTTTGTCCCAATTTCTTAGTTTTTAATTTTCAGAATCCATGTTGTCCAGTGCAACTTTCATCCCTTTCTCATAGGTTCTCTTGTCTTCAATTAGAGAGGCATAAGGGAAAGTGAATGCATGTGCTTGTTTTTAGTGTTAGTTCATACTTGCCCTTATATAAATTGGCAGCAAATCCAGCATTGGTTGTGCTGTTGTGAGTGTTAAGCTATTGGTGCTTCAATTCATGGAGCTGAAAGATCAGCCAAATTTTAAAAGCAAAACTAAAATAGTTTTCTTGAGGTTTACAAGTGTGACTTTAAAGCAGGTACATTGAATGCAATGTTGCAAAATAAAGACCTACAATTTCCCTAGCATTAATGGCTTTGCAAGGCTTACGAGACACTTAAAACTAGTCCTGTGTGTACACACAAAACACCTTTTATGCAACCCTTAAAGCTAAGCACATCACTCGGGTATGGAAAAAGCCGTTCTTATTTCAGAAACTGTCCTTACATTTAAGAAACCTATTGTAGCTATGTATAAATAGGGCAACTTTTACAAATGATTGTCTGATGGCTTTTTACAGAATCCTAAAGAGAAGTTATACTTTTTTTCAGTTTACAAGTGTTACCACTTTCAAACTAATTTATAAGTTTTTGGGGGGCTTCTGAAGTGGCCCTACCCGAAAATTTCATGCTGTTGAATCTGAAGAGACCCTGGAACTGATGTGAATTCTTGCCAATGTGTATTCTGATTTTGATTACAGTAAATAGACTTGGGCATATTTTATTTTATTTTATAAATTTAAAAAAATGTAGAAAATTGGTTTAGACTGGAAAATTAGGGACATAAGTTTAAAAATAAACAAACAAAAAACCAGAAAAAATATTCTTGCATCTACTGATCCACTGAAAATTTCAATGTCTTCTGATATTTCTGGTATGAGAAAGAAGAAAATTCTCCTCTTTTTTCAGCCACTAAAGAACCTGTTATTTCCATAACACCCACTATGAAGAAGATGCTGGAGAGCAAGTAATGTTTCCAGTACAAGTTCCAGACACTAAAGCAGTGGGTGGTTTAAAAAATGTGGACTGTAGCCCTAAGGTGAAGATGGAGGCTGTGCAATCGCTTGCGTTATGTGACTGGGTGTGCACACACCACGGGCTTAGCGCTAAAGGCAGTGGCAAACAACAGCCCATTATCCTTTTGGTAAATCCCTGCCTGATAATGATGTCAGAGCCATTAAAAATAATGAGCTGCTCATATCTTACGAAGCGCTTTGGGTAGACGTAAAACCCCTTATGCAGCATTTGCCAGAGAGGTGGGAAGGGCTAGAAAAGCTCTTTCCCCACACGGGGAACGTGAGCATGCTAGCACAGGCACCTGGCACAGGGACTTAGCCTTGCCTGCATCTCTTTTCCAGGCACAGCCTTATAGCTGCACCATTAGCTGGTAGGAAGACCACTGGCACCACCACGGTTAATGATTTCCTCCTATGAAGCTGTCTCTACAGAAAGCTCAGCCTGGTGTTGCTTAAGTCTGACCATTCCGTGCTGGGCCACAGTGTGCTGGTATTGCCCAGCATGCTGCCTGTCTGATGCAGATGGAAAGAATCCAGAGGTTTAGGACAGACTGTCCATATGGCTCAACTTGGAGCTAGGTCCATATATGTTGGGCTCAAACCACTGCTTATGGTGACCTTCCTAACCAGACCGTGCTCAGGGTGACTCCTGGTCCTCCAGCTGCAACTCCTTAGGATAAAAAACTCTGTAAAACCCACAGGTTTTAGCCTACAATTAGTTACCCCTGCTTCCCACTCCTCAAGACAGCACTAGCTGCTTTTGTAGGTTTTTGAGGCTGCTTTGCACCCTGGTGACAGTGGGAAGCCCCACACCCTTTCAGGACCCAGTTGGGACCCAACTGAATAAGCGGTGGCACACTGCCTGGCCAGCAGACTGGGGTCTCTGTGTCAGATGGGGCGAGCAGGCAGGGGATGCATAAGGGTGGCCAGGCAGGCAGAGGTTAGCGGGAAAGGAGATGTCTCCATTTGTCACCTGCTGTCCCTCTCCTCTGGCTGGTCTCAGGGCTCTGGAGAAGACTCCCTGGTCTCCCGGCCCCGCTGGGTGCCCTGCAGTGATGGATGCTTCCCTCCTGCGGTGGTACGGACTGAGTCCGCCCAGCCTCAGGACACATCTGCACTGCAAAAGGCCAGAGGAAACAAAAGCAGACAGATAACTGATATTTCCTTTCTGAAAGGGCTCTGGAGGCAGCCATTCTGGTGGACATGTACACACTGAATTTTAGACATATTAACAAAGTAGGAAAGGCTAGATTTTACATTTTGAGTGGATTTTAAAACCAAGCAAAAAAGTTTAAAATAGAAATTTAGATACTGCTGTCCTTCAAGATGTTTTGCTTTAAAATAGTTCTGCTAGAGAAAAGTAACTGGTTTCTTTTTTTTTTTTTTTTTTTTTTCCCCTTCAGGGCTCATCTTCTGCTGGAGGCAGCCAGTACAGTAGCCAAGTAAGCGCTCCCTCCAAAAGGAGACCCAGCTTGCCACTTCTGAAAATTATGGTTATTCACAAACTCAATTAAATTCCATTTTTATATGGGAATTGTCTTTAAAGAGCAAAAACTCAGTAAATTAAATTCATCACTGAGTTTGATATGTCCTAAAAATTTTATACAATGGCTTTTTTAGCAAATACTGCCTGTGTTTTTGTGAAACTTGCATAATGAAGCTTATGCAAAAAGTAGGTGTGGGGAAAGAATGAATAAAAATGTAGCATTTTTGATTCCTAGTGGACCTAATTCCATTAAGAAGAAAAATCCAATCTCCTCTCTTTAAAGAGACCTCTTGTTGTATGAGGTTTCAGCAAACTTACTTAGTTTGGTTTTTAGAGTCCTGTTAGGTAGCCAATCTTTTACTGCTAGCTTTGGCCCAGGGTTCAGCTTTCCAAATAAAGAAATGCCATTCTCCAGAAATGAGCAGAGAACGAACTTGAAAGAATGCTGCTTTAACCTTCTCAACAAGTCACACAAACAAAGCAGTAGGTTTTTTTGCCTTCCACACTTGCTTAGAAACTCAGGTATTTCCCCAAGTCACCTTGTAAGGCTTGAACTCTAGTTATTAAATCATACTTAAATGATTTTTAAGATTTTTAAGATTTCCTGCTTGCCTGCCTTCACTCTTACCTTGCTCTCTTGCTCCTATTGTCCTGGGAGAGTCATATTTTGATTTAAGGAAGTCCTACAGCAGGTTATTTACTTATTTGATATTGTTTACAGGATTCATATTCCTCTGGAGCTAGCCAGTATGGTGGACATGTAAGCTCTTACTTTTAATATTCTATATGCTTCAGTTGGTCTGGATTAAAGCAACGGATTACATGTATTGCAAGTACAGATATATCTAATAGCTTAAAATCAGCTATGGAAAGGCTGGTGTTAAGCTTCTGGATTTTTACCAGTATCTTTGGTGTGGAAATTCCCAGCAATGCTTTATTTTTTTGGGCTGAAAGTTTTGTGTTGGGCTGTAATACACTATCTATAATACTCTATTATATTAAATGACTTCCAGTTATGTTTTCAGTACAATTTGAATTGCCTGTCCAACTGTATCTCCTACATATCTTTAGGAATACTTTGATAGTTTTGCTCCACCTCTATTTTTAGTAACCTTGTTCCTAAACCTCGGTTTCCTTGTATTTGCTTTCTAAAATACCTATTTTATTCCTTGTATTCTAATAGCCATCTTCCTGAGCAAAGTTTAAAGTCTATCAACAGCAACCTTTATCTCTATTGGGAGGTGTTAAATGTTCCTTCAGGTTTTAACTGCACAGATTCCT
>JANZYA010000017.1:11673432-11684708 GCA_027575145.1 Gyps rueppelli | reverse complement strand
AAAGGTACTGCACGGGATTGGCAGAGGGAGACAGAGATGGGGAAGCGGAGGGGTGGATCGATCAGAGGTGGAGCAGCAGGTTAAGCAGTAGGTGTGCAGAGATGGTACAGTGCGGATACATATCGCCCGCCCACGAAACCGGGGAGCATCCCAGAGGTCAGCTGCAGAGGGAGGGAGGAGGTTTTTGAGAACAAAATGTAGCCAGATACTATCTGAAAAAAAGAGAGTGATGGAAAAGACAGGTAAGATAGAGACAGAAAAGTTGAACCCTTAGTAAATGATCTGGGAAAATAAGAGTTTTAATTCAAGTCCTCAGTTCTTCATTGTTCTTTGTAGAAAACTGAGTTTAATAAAAGAAAAAAATTCAGCTGGCTTCCACTGAGTTTCCATGCAAAATTTCCAAAGAAGCAACAGGTCTGCAATGAAAAGTACATGCCCATTTCTTCAGTGTGCACACCAAACTACAGAGCTACGTGTTGCGAGTGAACAGAATGGATGGTGTCTCAAACTTCCTCTTAGACTTGAGGAAATTAGCAGGAAATAGTTAATATGTCTTAGTTGTCACTGTGTCCTATGCTGGTTTGTTCGCTAACATACTGGCACAGAAGAAAAGCCTGACCTTCACTACATCTCAGCCTGACACAATCATGTAAGCTCACAGAGGATCTGGGCTCCAGCCCACCGCAACAGTGGAGAGACATTCACAGTTCTAAGCGTGTTTGACTTAATGGCTCTTAATTCACATGTTCTGTATTACTCACATGATTAATATTTGGCCTGTAATTTTTTTCACCATTCCAGTTCGATGTATTTTTAGTTGACTCGATTCTACTCTCCATTTAATATGTAATACCATGCTACTCCTTTACCCTTATAATCACTTATGAAAAATTAATTGTTCTACAAAGATATAAGGGAACATTTTGGAAAAAAATCTTTGTATAAGAAGAGTACTCCTCCATTCTGCTCAAGCACTGCAGCAGTTTTTTAAGATCAAGAGCAAAGCAGAGTTTAGTTTGGTGCAAATTTTCTCCAAAATTCAGGCAAGGAATGTTATACATGAAGTTTAAAAATGTGAATTCGTTACAATAGAAAAAGGAAGGAAGATAACAGACAGGCATAATATAATTGTTTGTGTATTAAAATGTTTGACAGTGGAGGGTAAGGGTGTGCAGGACATGGGGATGTAAGGCGTTCTTTCTTGAGGCTGCAATAACACTTCCAGTACCTCACGACACTGCCCTCCCTATACCCCATTACTTTTTTTGGTGAACCTACAAAAGGCTGTGATTGACAACGGATGGAAAAGTGCACTGATCCACACTTTGCTAGTGCCGACGCTTTCCTGAAATTGTCGAGGTAATTGCAGAAGTCAGAGCTGCAAAATTTTACTCACTGCTTCCAAATTATTCTATATCCAGGTCTGTTAGCACAATTCATGTGTATACACCAGTGAGTTTAGTAATTTTCCTTTTATAGCCTCAATGTATTACTTTTCCTTCCCAAGGCACTGTGAATAAATAATGCAGTATGAAAATGAAGGCAATGTGGCTATCGGGGCTATTAGATGAAAGCACATGGGGAGCTGATTTAGATCTGGATATTCTGCCTATAGTTTAATGTAGTGGCTGTTGGAGAAATCACTTCTCTGGAAGAGCACGTGTGCCGGTGGGGAGAGGGTATCATGCGGGTCCTGGGACGTGCTTATCTTCAGGAAAGAGTGTTGTGGAATCTCGCTCCATGTTGGTGAAACTTGATTACTGCCTTATCAGTCAGAGCTTGAGGGTTATATTCACGCTGTTATTATAATATGTTATTTCCTCACAGTTCCTCATATAAATGATGGAGGCTGTGATGCAGAACTCTGTGCGTGTGTGTGTGCAGGAGAGGGAGAGCCTTGTGTAAACGAAAACCCATCTGCTTTCCGTGCTGGAGGTGGATGCTCAGTGCAGAGCAAGGGCTGCTTGCTTTGGCTTTTGCAGTGAGCAACAGTCAATGATGGTGTACAAACTACAAGCACCGGGAAGGGGAAACATGCAGTAACAGTTTGAGGACAGAGATGTGGCTCCTCTGGATCCTAAAGCTGCCCAAAGCAGCAGCTCAGGGTCCCCGGGAGATTCCCTCTGTTTCTGCAGCAGTGCTCGTTGAGGACTCATTATCCTGCCATCTGTGACAAAACTTTAAAGGCTAATTTCATTTCAGTCCTTTTGTCTGCCTGTGGAAAACTAACCGTTCTAATTCCTGTTTGCTCTCATTTGCCTGAACAGGGTAATTTTGGGCTCTCCGTTTCCTGATTTTAACAACAATTAGACCTTTGGGCATTGCTGAAGCGGCTTGGATTTTTACAGCTAAACCTTCATACTTGAAGGGCTGCGGAAGCCTACAAAAATAAAAACTATCCAGCATCTTCCCCCATGTGGGGGATTGCTTAGCTTACTGCTGTTACAACACTCCCTGCCCTGATGCATGTTCTAGATCTGCTTTTTCTCCTTCTGAAGGGACAGAGTGTGAGAGGAAACGTAGGACTCAAAAGCCCAGTATGGGATCAGAAGTCACCTGCAGGCACACGCAGCCTGGGCTCTTTGCCTCCCCTGTGCTCTGTAAACCTTCTCCAATACTCTATAACAAACTTCAGTAGGAAGAGCAGGAGCCTCAGAAGCTACTCTTTGCCCCAGGAAGGGAGCAGGTGCATCAGCACTGCCTTGCGTTTTTCCAAAACCAAAGAGTTTGTCGGGTGAGAATGTCTCAATGATCCTGAAAGAGGTCTGTCCGCAGTGGTACCAAAGGAAGCTCCACGACCTGCAATCAAGCAGAGGTTGCATTAAACATGAAATACTACTTCTAGATGACATTTCTATGGCAAACCATTAATGCACAGAAAAGGAACTAAATCACAATATTTAAAACTTCTTCAATTTGTCCAAGTAACATCATAATATTACTCCAAAAATCCTGGATAGGATATTGGTTTTCCGAAGAGCTATATTTCTGTTTTAATTTCAGCTATTAATAGGGCCATGAGACCACATTCTCTTTGGACAATGGCAGGATATGTTCAAAGACATCAAAAGTTGTCTGTTACCACATAGCTAACAGAATTTCCAATGAGGTTCCAGCAGTTCTTATTGAAAACAGAAAGAGTCCCTTTGTTTCCTTCCTCTTTCTGGATCTTGTATAATGTTGATTGTTCTTTCTTATGACAAATGTACAGGGATTACAGTAAGACAACAGCAGCTGCAGAATCTTTTTTTAGTTCAATAGTAAGATCACAGGATGCTATTTATTTTGCAAGAATGGCTAATTTGAATGACTAAAAATATATACGTTTACACTCTCATACAATGGGGAGATTCTGAAGTCAGGCTTTGTTTTTAAGTATAACCAGCATAAATTACTCACTGGTACATGAACAGAAGGGACTTGCCCAGAAAGAAAAAGTGGTGGTGGTTTTTTTTGTTTGGTTGGTTTTTGTGGTTTTTTTGGCGTGGTTTTTTGTTGTTTGCTGTTGCTGTGGTGTTTTTTTTTTTTAAAAGCTAGCTGTAGAAGAAAATTGTATTAAATCTGATCTTCCCCCACACTTGATATGGAAAATATTTGTTATATGCCGTATGCCCAAACCATCCCTTTCACTCACTGAATATGAAAAGCTTCCCACAACATTACTGTAACTACAGGATAAGTACTGTCAGAGGAAGTTTTCTATTATTGAAGAATCCACGCAGACAGTAAAAGTTACTAGGCATTAGTTTTATGTGCAGCTCTAGTTCCATTAGCTTTACAAAACCTGGAATAACACAGTTCCAACCACATTTTAATTAGCTAACCTGCTTAACTTACCATGATCTCCTTTACACAAAACTAATTCCAATCATTGTAGACATTTGGGATTTGTTTACAATGTAAAGCCACACTGGTTATGTGGCTAGCAAGCTGTATAAACTTAAAACTGAACTTTTAATGGGGCTGGTCCAGGATCTCCATTAACAGATTACTCTTAAGATAAGTAACTTAAAAAGACTCTTTGTCAAGTATATGTGAAAAAGACATTATTAGTGTAAGGAAATATATTGTTTCAGGGTTTTGGGAGGAGGGGTTTATTATTTACTTTTAATTGCTTGAAATTGTGTGTATATATATATCTGATAATGTATTGCTCTTAGACATCTAAAATTAGAAAGTGTATAAATATTAGATGCATCACTGTTCTGATGTTGTTGCTGTTACAAACTATTGATAACACTAAGAATGTAACCTGCATTTTTCACTGACCTTTCAATTAAAGCCCATTCAAAGAGAAACAAATGAGAGTCCAACAGATGTCTTGTTTCATGTCTGGTATTAAATTTCAAATGCCCTGTCCAATAGTATCCAATTTTTTTTTGTATATAAAGGTACCACCAGCACTGATGACCACTAGTTAACCTGTCCAGGTCTTGACCACAATTTATCCGATTTGTTTGAAGATACTACATAGCACTAGTGAGAGGCAGAGCTGCCTAGTGACTGGAAGAGGACCGTAGAGCAGTCACCGTTATTCATTACCATTCAGGACTCTTGCCTGAATCGCTGTGCGACCATAGGCAATATAACCTCATTTCCTCAGTTCATACACACATAAAATAAATAACATTTCTTCTATTCCCTCAGAATTATATTGTAAAGCTTATTTAGTTACAATATGTAAGGTTGTGTGTTTCTCACATAATCACCTGGACTTAAGCCAATCACTCAGATGGAGACCTGCATCATTTAATACTGCTCAAAACTGCTCAGCCTGTGTAATAATGATTTCCCACTAATTAAGGACACAGCTTCTAAAAACTTCAGTTTCCCACACTTTGGATTTACCTACTGAAAAACACTAGAAACAAAGGATTTTTTACTCTAGCTACTTTTCTCTCTCTCTTATTCCATGACCTTAGTAAACTCGTCATGTCCTTCCTCTTAATTTTTTTTTATTGAAATGCATTTTGCTTTGAAGTTATTTTTAATTTGCTATTTACCACTGATGGTCAGCCCACTAAAACTTCTCCAGCTGATCCCAGCTTTTTGTCCAAAGCACAAATATATTGTATTCAATGAAATCAGAGAAAAAGTAGAGCCACAGAGAAAAGCAGACAAATGTTTTGCTCAGGCTGGTAGCTTCCCCCAAACACAAGGTACAGGGGTATGTGCTGTTGCTTCTGCTGTCATGTCCAGAGTTGCTGCAGATCTGTACTGCATACACATCTCCTAAAAAACAGCAGAGTTTCATGCTGGTTGCTGTAATAACAGTCTGACAAGCTGGCATGTTTGTAAGTGAGACAGATATTTATTTTCTGGCTTCAGTAACCTGGTGTTGGTCAAATTTTAGAAAACTCATGGCAGTTCAGTTCATCAAATGAAGAGACAACAGTGCTAGAATACAGGAATGGCACTTACAAATGTGTAAAGACATGTTTAAATCCCAGTGGAGGTAGACAAGGATTGACTGTTTCACTGAGTTATATGTCAATCATTTTAATTTACAAGTTTCCAATACTAATTTTTCATCCCTAAGTTCCTCTCCTCTTGACTTTCCCATAAACAACCCTTCTTTTTCCAAGTTCTTTCCTCCTCCTTTTTAATTTTCTGGAATTCTTGTTCCATCTCAATACAATCAGCTCTAGGTAAAATCACATCTCCCTACCTTCTTCCTGTTCTCATCCCTGGAAAAATCTGGCTCTGCCTTTCTGTTACTGCCTCTATGTCCATTCTCACTTACAGCCATTTCCCCTTCTATTTTCCTGCCCCTTACAGTGTGGAAAAGATATTGTGATGGAAACGCACAGTTAAAAAAATCCTGACCTTTCAGCTCTCAGCATTTTCATATCCTGCCTACCTCACACTCTGTTTAGTTTACCACTTCTGCTAGTTTTTGCTTAGCTTTCTTTCCAGGCTCACCTTTCCCTGTGGAATACCCTTGGGGATCTAGAAATCTCTTCCAGCCTCTCCCATTGCCTTTGCCTGCAAGGACCACTTGTCTTACAATGGCTGGAACAAAACTGTCAAACTGTAAAGCACAGGTAGATGGACAGTAATGACTACTCATACTTTTTGTTTTACATCACTGATTTTGGTGATTTAGAGCCCTCAGTTAGGCTCCTCTGCTCTCTAACACTTTCTCTGATTCTATTCTCCTGCGAGTGTCAGTCTGGAATTGGATTGCAAATAAAAAATTCCAGAAAACTAAACACTTGCCTTTAAAGGGACTACAGGAGCTTATTCCCACTGTTTGCAATATATTCAAAGATGATAACCCATCTCCATCCTGCTTTCAAAAGTGAGTTGAAATTCAATAGAGTGTAGGTTCCTAAGTGCCTGAATCACTTCTGAAAACAGATTTAGGAGGTTTTTTAAAATATTACCCTCTTTGGATTAGGGATCCTCTTTTTTTTGTCCTTGTTCATAATCAAAGCGTAGGTCAGACTCGTGACCACTACTGCAGAGCAAACAACATCAACACCGCTCAACATTATTTTCCACTCTGCAATATTTAAATGTGTAGAACTAAAACTTCCAAACTATGCTTTTAGCTACAGACCTGTCAGGCCTAAAGGTTTTTTTTTTCTAGAAGTGAAAGATTATTCTTAGTCCCCTGTATATATATATATATATCTTACATGTCACTGCTCCCCTGATTTATCAGTGCTACATAATGACACCTGTTGCTTTACCTGTGTGAACTAGGAGGTCCAGCTGGGTCATCCTCAAATGAATCAATCCAAAGGTTTTCTAAAAACTAAAATGCCCAACAATTAGGCATGACTAAAATCCTATCTCTGTGAAGCTTCCACCTAATGCTGTAGTCCCCAGCATTTGGCAGGAAACATGCCTATTTCACATGGAGGTCCCATGCTTGTAGCTCTCCTCAGAGCATAATCACCAAGTCAAGCCACCTAGGACAATTGGGACTGGAGAGATAGAGGAGGAGGAGGAGGCACGTTCCTGTTTGCTCTTTAAATTAGAGCTGCTGTTTGATGGGTCAAGTGAGCTACTCTTCTTAATGCTAGAAATACAGTAAATGTAAACCACCGTGTGATGTGGCCAGTTCTGACTTGAGCTCAGAACTAAGGAGCAAGTGAACTGTTGGGAAGAGTGTGGGGCGACTCTTGGGGCGGCAGCTGGTGCAGGCTTGTGGGGAGCAAAGGCAGCGCAGTTCGGCTGTGGTGCCCAAAAGAGGAGGGGCAGGATTTACCCACTGGGATAACGGGAATAAAATCCCCATGGGACCGGTTGAAGGCTGTTTATGGCTTGAGGGGAATGTATATGCATAACCTTTGTCATACATGTTTTGTTGTATGATAAAACAAAGAGGAAAGGTATACACATCATTGCTCTTTTTACGGTTCTTTGGGATTTTTGTGGATGTGAGCCTAGCTGCATGCATATACTGTAGGGCAGAAGAGGAAAGGTTTTTCTTTTTTTCCATAATGTGTTTGGTTTTTTGTTTGGTGTTTTTTTTTTTTTTTTTAAACTAATCTATAAAGTATATAGCCCTCAGGACTTATTAAAATTTACTTTGAGAAACCTAATCAGGTAAATAACCATATAACTTACTGGGGAAAATAAATATTGAAGATTAGTTAAATGTGTCAATTTGCCCTTCAGCGGAGGGAGAAACAGAAATGAGGCAGCTAGTCAAATGATTCTGCACTGGTCAAGCTTTGCAGTTTTGCAAAGCTTTCTGGAGCCCTCACTGACATCATTTGAAATGCGACCCTATATCTCTCGCACACGCAAAACTTCTACTGAAACTGATAGGCATGCATGAGCAATGGTGTTCTAAATAGCCAAATATACGGACTATTTATATCCCAGTCATTCGAAGACTTACACGTGCACTTGACCTTATGCAGACTAAGTATTCTATCTGTGTAAATAACATCACAATAAGCACACAAATTAATCTTTGTAAAATTAAGCAATATGCTTATGGGAAAAAGGCCTAAAATCTACAATGACTAGCAAGAAATTGGCACTCATCGCTTTGCTGCCCGTCAGGATAACTTAGAACTTTGTAGCAGTGGGAGGGGGGAGGCTTAGGATGTCTGCTACAAAAAGATAGGTTTCTATTCCATGAGCAGCTTGCAACACAGGATGAAGGGAAGCAGGTTTTTTTCCACTATAAAGCATTGGTGCGAATGCATACAGAAAGATAGACACTACGTCTCTTTTTGATATTTTGTTAATGTAGATAAATTCAAATCTAAACATATAAGCCCATGCTAGAAGCTCTTCACTTATATTTTATACTGTAACTGCCAATGAAAGTCTCTCCGCCAACAATTTATTCTGTTGAGAACAGTATGATTTAGATAAGAATTCTGGAACTGTAGCTCTTCCCCAGTTGAGCAGACAAAAGGTAGAGATTTTCAAACAACTTCTAATACTTTTTCTTTTTTCTAAAATATCATTCCAATATTTTAACACACTTTAAAATTAAGTCTCAACTCCTGATCTTACAATTATGCTTGTACATGCATTTAAAAATTGGTATCTCTGTGACCTTGCCACCATCAAAATAGAGGCCTCTTGCTCTTTTATGTCACTTAAGACCTCCTACTATCATGAGATTTGTGCCCAAAACCGCAAAGGATGTAAATATCAAATCCATCTCCTAGTTTCGTGACTATTTGATTAATTTGGATAAGCAACTATAAAAAAAAACCAGGATTGTGTAAGGCAGGTGCTGGACAGAGAGAGGTCCCATCAAAGCAATACACTGACTTTGCAACATCCCCTTTGTGTCCAACAAGGTTATAAAAATGTGTGTTTCCTGTGCAAGACTACAGAAGGAAGCAAACTGGGAGTATGGGAGCAGAGTAACTTAGAGTCCAGGCCTTTGTATTTCTTCCAATAAAAATATGAGGACAAAATGAAACAAAACTTAAATTTAGAGTTAAGAGTACAGAGATATAAGTGGAGGCTAGGGAAAAAATGGGAAATAAAGTATAAGAAAAGTGGCTATTCTAAATGCCCTTCATATCTAGAATAACTCCATACTTTTAGCATTAGTGCAAAACTATTAGATCTTTTATGAGGATGTAATTTCATCATCTTTGTGATACAACTCTTCATCCAAAGTAACCCATTGCAAACTTTTATATCTACCTATAATTTGTAATGTTACTGTGATTTCTGTATGGCAGGTATGGAGACATAACATCTAGGTATTAAGTAAATTTTTCTCTTTATTGCTGGGCAGATAGAAAGAGTATGCACTCTAATTTGGCTACTTTGAGAAAGCTGAATTGTTTAAAACCCGAACAGTTTGGTAGAACCAAAATGTTTTAACTTGTTAAGGAGAACAAAGATGCTTCTGTACAACATAATACAGCCACTAGTCTGTCAAGGTCTAGCTTTATTATCACGCCTTCAGAATTTGTGTATTTTTATACTTCTGAAATGGTAAAAGCTCACTGTAAGTTTCACTAGACTGTATATATGTGGAATATCTATTAAGAGGAAACATATGCATACATTCAGAGTGTTGGCAGCTGTTTTAAACTGTAGTTAAAATGTATTTTGTGCTAATTCAAAATAAAAGTTCTACCTATAGCACCAGCTTTAAAGATCATAGCAAATTTCTTAGTTTCAGCCATGATACAGTCAAGCTGCAGAGTCAGAGACAGTAATGGTTTTTTATTATTCCATTGCCTTTGCATCCCTTTGTGGGAGAATACACAAAAAACCTTCTCTATACAAATGAAGCTCATGGGAACCACTGACAACTATATGAGCTTGAACATGAGAACATTGTTTTGAGGCCTGTCTAATGCAAAACCATTCCCTAAATGCAGTGCAAAGGTGGTACAATGTGAGCAAAAGATGAACTTCATTTTTAGAAATGTTAGATTTACACATCTTTCTGGGTGGGACAATCATGACTACACAGCATACAGTAACACCTTACTAAAAGGCCATCAGCATCCACAACTTCTAGCACTATAAATATCACACCATCTTCCAGTTTATCATTAAACTTCCCTCACTAAGGTCAAAATAATTTTTTCCTCTATTTTTTTTTAGAATTCTACCTTCACATTTTGCTCTCCTCTGTTCTGCCCTCATGCAACCATAAGACACAATCACTTACATGCATAAAAGGCTGTTAATAGAGCTTCAGTTTCTTATACAGGATCATTTTTGTTAATGTTTGGCTGGCAGGCAACACTTCACCTTTACAGCTGCATCAGGCTTTTAACTTATTAGAAGGAAAAAAAGCAATTTTACTGTTTTTAGGTTTAAAGTAGAGAAACTGTGTTGGCTTTCCACACAAAGAAAAACCTAATGTAAAAACAGATGGCATAAAATTTCTGCAGACAGCTATTTCCCAATGGCTGTTCTACAGGGCTGGATTTCTCTAGCATGCTCTGCTGGATAAAGGGTTGAATTTTAGACAGCGAAGCAGTACAACAGCATGGCACTCCAAAACCTGATTCTAAGTCAGAGACAAGCAACTTCTAATACAATCAGACTTCAACATCATGACTGTTTCCAAACTTCTGCATCTTCTTCCAGCTTGATCTGGCTGAACCACATCTTGGGAATTCTAGGCTCCAACTGTCAGTCTGACTCAGGCTTTCACAGGCAAGCAAGCAACAAGAATACCAGCTCTTTAGGTGGCTTCAGACGCACCCATCTTCTGAAAAAAAGCACTTCATAAATGAATGTTTTTCACTCCCAGCTTGGATTATTTTTTTTCATCTCCTGTGCTTGTGTTTTTCTGAGCTCATTACTGGCTTGGCTGTTAATCCCTTCCATGACTCTATCCCTCATCTTCAGGGGCAGTTTAGCAGTCCCTCTGCCTGTGAAAGGGCCTTCGGATCTGGGATCACAAAGCATTAATTATGGATCTGCAGTATCAACTCCGTGCCACTTGCTACATTCACAAGCTGCAAGAAATCAATGGGCAGTTTGTGACAACTGCTGGCTGTGATTTAAGGCTCCTTCACAAGGAGGATTCAGGAAACCTCTGCATGTCTTTTGGGGAGAGAGGTCTGATGCATGGGAGGTCACCGATGGCTTGTGACACCATTATTTGGAGGGGAAGGGCTGGCTTTCCACTAACCTCTCAGCTCACATCTGATGCTGTTGGGGGGGTATCTTTGCACTTGAGCATCCAGGGACAAGCAAACCCTTGGAGCTGACCCCAGGCAGCAGCATCTTGGCCTCATGAAAGGCAAACGTCCGGCTCCTTCTCCCACAAGGAAGGCGCTAGCCCTGAAAGCTGTTGCTGGTCTGCACCTTCCCTT
>JANZYA010000017.1:9065988-9076202 GCA_027575145.1 Gyps rueppelli | reverse complement strand
AGTGCTGGGAGCGTTGCAGCCTGTTCGGGTGTGCGTTGCCACACGCGTGTGTGTGCGTGCGTGCATTCCTCTGCGTGTGCGTGCATGCTGTGAGAGCAAGTTAGTGACAAGGGGCTCCTTGGAGAGAAGGAGGAGGATGAAGGGGAAGGAATGCACGGGGCTGGCCAGCTGGAGGGTGCTCAGGGTAAGTTCCTTGAGACTCAGCCTCCTGCTGAATCACAGCTTTCAATTTTTGGTTTAGGCATAACCTCCGAAAAAATATTAGTAACTGGTGCGTTACTATCAGATAGCAAAGGATCCAGTTCACTTAAAAAACTAGAAGCACTGCTGTGGTAATGCAAGAGTTAATCATCAGTTATACAAATCCTCAGCAACTGAAACAAATAAGCAGGCTGATTGATAGAAACTATCTGTCTCTGCTGGGTCCGGGAAACCATTATTTTGGCATGAAGAATAAGAAAGGGCAGATAATGGAATTGCCCGTGCTCCAGGGCGCAAACACACAAATCGTCACACATTGCTTTGTGCAACAAACTCCCTGATAAAGTTTGTTGGCTTGTTCCAAATGAAATTCATCCAGATAAAAGATGCCCTTCTAAACTTCATGTCCTTCACACGCATCACAAATGCAGTTGGTGTTATGGACAAGGATTTAATGGCCTAATTTGATTTCACCTTCTTCCTTTAGGGAAGATGCAAAATAATCACAAAGTCCTGGACCATTTACATTTCCTGGGTCACACTGGAGGAGTACCTTGGGCTGGGCAGGCTGATCCAGGTTCTCTCTCCCATGGTAACACCTCTTTTCTTTTTTTGTTGGGAGACTGTATGAGCATTTCCCTTCTTTTCTGCTGCGACAGGGTTTCCAGAAGAGCTGAGCCCAGTTCCTAGCATGATGAGCTGAGGCTGTCCATCACTGCAGAGATGAAAGACGTGCAGACAAGATGCTCTGGCAGGATGGTCTTCATTCTCCAGAGACCCCTAGAGCAGTCTAGGCCCCCGGGGAGCAGCAGCAAGCAGGCAGCACTTTTTAATACCCCACACCTGAACCACAGGAGCCCTGCCTCAATTTTAAATAAACATGAGCAACTTCAGAGGATCTTGTACATTAACATGGTGTCATCAGATCATGAGTTGGAGGTAACTTCACTAGGGGCTGAAAGGTTCCCTTCAGAGGGAGCAACGCAGTAAGGCCATTGGAAAGCCTTTGGCTCATGCTATACTTTTGATGACATATATATATCTGTACTTTTCTATATATTTGTATGTGGGAAAGACTGTTTTTAACTCTGACTCTTGCCTCAAACATGGTAAAAGCCCATGACTATAGCAGAGAACACAACTATTTTTTAAAATGCAGGTTGATCAGTGAATGGAAGAGCTCGCAATCCTGGGGGCCCGGACTGTGGCGCAGGCAGTCCTTCCATCTCTGTTTTCATAACAACGAGCACAGTTACACAGTGAACACCCTCACTTGTCGGCTCAGCTGGAGGGGAAAAGCCTTTGAAGTATCCCCGTCTGATCTCTGCAGGAGAGCTGGGAGGCCCTCTGAGAGCTCGGTCCCAGAGACACCCTTTGGGCTCAGGTGGTTGCCTCCTTAAAAAGGAGCGTACCCCAATTCCCATACAACTAAAGATCCCTGTTAAAAATATTGACAAATTGCATGCTGCAGTTGTTATAAGTGGAGAAATCAAACTCAGTATTTTACCCAGAGATCCTCAAACTATCCCTAGGTCATAAAGCAAACACTTAGTTGATACTGTTTTTTCCCCCTACATTGCTTTGCTATTTCAGGTGTGCTGGCATCCTCTGATATCACTTCTCCCCTTATGACTAATCTATGATGAAGACGTTGTATTTGCAAGGAGAAAAGCAGCCCCATAGTGAAAAAGGCCTTGCCAAGTGAGGCAGGAGGGAAAACAATACCTCAACACTTATTGTCTATCATTCACCTGCCCTCCTACAATGCAAGCAATTAAATGAATATCGATTTGTATCGTTTCTATTAAAACTTTCCAGCTTAAAGGGCTAAGCTCTTTTTCCTACTGAGATTTCTCTTTTATGGGAAGTTTGATGTCAAGGCCTAATTCTGCTTCTGCCTCAGATTCAACCTCATACCCAAAGCCACTTAAAGTTGCCAGATAACTTCAAATTCAACCACTGGCTGAAGATCTTCATTGGAGCCTAATGATTTTTCTCCCCACAGAATACCACTGTAATCACTAAAAATTTTGCTGAATAAATAGAGAAATCAAAGACACAGCTGCTTAGCAAACATTAAGTCTAGGCTCTATAATGAAGGGCCTAATAAAAGTCAAGGTAAGACGTAAGAAAAACTGATGGTTAAAATCCAAGGAGCAATGGAGCTTCAAGTCAGAAGTTACTCTGATGTGGAAATTTAAGGAGGATTAGCATCAGGCTTAATCATTATTAATGCAATACTTAGTCTTCATTTTCCATTCCTGTCCAGACTTGCGTTTGGTAAAATACTCTTGAGAAATAAGCACTGTCATTCTTATTTTGTAGTGAGATTAAGCTTTTAAGCCTTTTCTACAAAAGCTGTTGCAATGGCTGAGGCTAGAAACTTTAGGCTGTCGTTATCCACCTCTTCACCATTGAATTGCTCTCACTTTGCCGATAATTTGAAAAAGAAATTACTTTTCCTTGCATCTTTTCAAGACCTTTCCGTATGTATGCCCAGCTGCTTTTCTTTATTATGTGTTTGTTCAAAATATGCTGACCTATTTGAAACAGCTTTTGGTAGGAGCACAAAGGGCATAAAGCAACATCTTGTTGAATTTCAAGAAGGAGAATGAGGCTTGATGTGTGTAGTGCTGCAGTAAGACTTTATGTTTTCCCAGAGCACTTGGTTCTTGGCAGGAGAGCAGGATCTGTCTCATCTCTGAGCCCTTCACTTCTGCCTTCTGTTGATGCTTTTGGGATTGGCAATCCTGAGCGTTTTCAGATATGTATGTGGAGACTGGAAGATGGCTGCTGTCCCATCAGATATTTCTTCAAGCTTGTAGACCAGTCTGCTCGAGTCAAAATCACCATAGGCTGTAGTGCTGGCAACAGCACTATTTAAAAACCGGATCCAAGCGTGGCTTCGTTTTGAACATGACTTGGGCAATGGTTTGAGTACAAACAAACTTTACAAACCTCTCAAACACAGCTTGATCCCTGTGTCTGTTGGACTGGGTCCATGCTGTTTTCTAAAGCAGTACAGAAAGAAGCTACCTTGATCTGCATGCTCTGATGACTTAGGGTTCCAGGAGCTGGATTTTTATCTTGTGCCAGGAGAGTAGCTTTGTAAATACTCTTTCATGGGGTAGCTTTTAATTTGGGTGTGGGCTTTCTTTGTACCCCTACTGGTAACGATTGATTTGGTGCTAATTCAGAATACGTTCTAGTCATTGTGGCCAGTCTGTTTTCTGACTCACTGTATTGCTTTTGGTCTTTTGGGAATCAGGTCATTGCCTTAAGTGTTCCTGTGATTTCCCCAAGTCACAGGAGCAAAATTTATCAGATATAGCAATAGGGCTTAGTTTGAATTTGATGAGCTTACATTGATAGAAAGCAGCTATTTGCATTCTTATAATCAAAATACTAAAACATTAAACTTCCTAGAAATTATAGAATCGTTTAAGTTGGAAAAGACCTTTAAGGTCATCGAGTCCAACCATCAACCATGCCCACTAAACCAAGTCCTGAAGTGCCTTGTCTACGCGCTTTTTTAATACCTTCAGGGATGGTGACTCAACCACTTCCCTGGGCAGCCTATTCCGATGTTTGACAACCCTTTCAGTAAAGAAATTTTTCCTAATATCCAATCTAATTGATCATCTTCAAAACGGTTCCTAGAAAAGCACTGGGATGTCTTAATGTTGGCATGGGCACGTGGCAATTTAAGCAGTTACCTTGAGGTGGGAACCTTGAGTTTGAGGAGCCTGATTCAGCAGAGCATACTTTCAGTAAGAGGCCACCTGTTCTGGCTCATGGGATCTATTAGCACCATACAAGCCCCAGATTAATCCGTATTGTGAGTAATCAACAGAAGGAAAACGAAAAAGGTGTGCATACAGTGGTAAGGGAGGGTTCACTGAACTTGGTGAATTTCTAATTTTTTTTGTTTGGTTGGTTTTTTACAGGCCGGGCTGTTAGGGTTAGGCCTACACAACAGCAATTGATTTCCTGATCTTTCAGAGATAGATTTAGTGTAGTGGCCTCTGATATTTCCCCCTCAACACCCTCCCCGCTTCAGTTGGACAAGGGTACGTTGTTGCTTTTATGATAAGCAAAACTGATTAGGGAGATGAAGAAAACTGAAAGCTGTTCTTAGTCTAATTTCCCTCCCTTCTCTGTCCCAGTCACCCTAAGAAACAAACTCAAGCTGGTGACTGCCTTGTCAGGGAGGAGCAAGAAGAGCAACAGTGGTGACACTGATGTAGCTGGGGAGTTGGTGGAGGGCCAGTCATTTTTAACACTCGTTTTTTCAGCTAGTCCCTGCCGTGTGACCATGAAGCTCATCCAGTGGTCCCTACCTCGTGCTCCTCATGCAGCCAAGTGATGTAGCTCCAGGACCTCAACCTCACCCCATCATCCAGCATGTCAGATACTGCCAGCCAGCCCATGCTGAGAAAGAATAGCCATGACCCCAAAAGTGCCTCTCCTAGGAGAGCTTTACATGGAAAGAGACCTAGCCCTTTAGCAGTACCACTGAGTCATGGTCCCTTTCACCGTGACCTGTCCCAGCATGAAACGGCACAGCCTCATGACCTGAAACCTCTCACATCAGCCTGCTGAATTCTGAGCATCCAGCTCTCGGGTTTGGAGTGACTTGCGGGAGGAAGCATCCCTCACTCCCTTCTCCTTCGCTTTTTGGATCGGTGTTCAAAAACGTGAAAGGCCAGAGACAGACATGCTCTTGAGAAGCCCTGAATTCAATCCATGGGTTGTAAAAGAAAGCCTTTATACCATTATGTAGGAAAACAAAAGAAAAAACACTTGAAAGTATTCTTTCACTTTCCTTGGACAGAGAAAAGTAACTCACTTTGTCTCCAGGCTCCATTCAATTCTGTCAGATAGGCACTTTCTGAAAACACAGCCGCCCACCTTTTTTGACAATATTTTTATAAAAAGCATCCTTTGTTTTCCGATGAATTGTATTGTAGATTTCTTTTCCATCCACTGTATCATTAAGCACTTGTTCTTGGTGCTGGTAAACATGTAAGAAAAAACATATTTTAAGCTCAAAAATCACCATTAAAAAATTGCATACTATGAAGCTGCAGCTGGGATCATATTACTTAATGCTACTAACTCACTACTATTGCTCTCTCATGCATTTTAATAAAGCAATATAATTTTTGATACAATACCTTTGTTAGAAATGTTATATAGCTATGTCCGTATTTCCAGAATTATGATACAAGTAAAAAGTTTTCAATACAGACCAACTTCTACAAAGTAACATTGTGTCTTTTTCGTATTAAATAAAAACCAGCATCTTTCACCATGATTTCAGTTACATTTATGCAAGTCTTTAAAGATTTATCTAGCTTCTAACTGTCTTCTACCAAAGCTTTTGGGACTGAGTACTCATGGATAAACTCTGAAGCAGCAAGAATGGTGCAGATCACAATTAAAACCGGCTCAAAGTTGCACAGTCCCTCATTAATCTTATTAGAACTCACATGTCCTAACTGACTAGAACTCAAGACAAGAGAAGAAAGCAGGAACAGGAAACAGAAAAAGGATAAATTCACGCAGAAAACTGTAGGATGGTCCTTCACGTGGACTGACAGCTTCTAGGAGAACACGCTTCCTGACCTTCCCCGAGGTGAGGATGACTGGTCTGTATCCCCCTGCATCTCCTTCGTGCCTTCTTGGAAGATGGGCTAAAATTTCAGTTTTCCCATTCTTTGTTGGATCTCTGTAGGTCGCCATGACTTTTCAAAGATAACAAAGTGGTCTTGAAGCGACACTGGCCAGTTCCCTTAGATACCTCCTAGCCAGTCCCATGGGCTTATATATGTCCATTTTGTTTAAGTGGCTCCTAACTCTATCACATGGCTTTCCTTCCCAGGCTCCTATCCAAATCACAAGTCAATCCTGTCTCATTTCCCTGTTGTACACAATATTCTTCATGAAACCCTTGAAGTGGGCAAACCTTCCAGACTCATGTCAGAAGCAATGTGGTGCTCAAGCAGGATCTATGGTACCAGTATTGTACTGAAGATGGAGGGCAGGCTCGTGTATTAAAATCTAAATAATAATTTACCATGAAAGTTGTAAGAGAGATTGTTTAGCCGTGGCATGTACTTGCAAAGTATTACTGACGTTGAAAAATTTGGAGAATAGAACTGAGGATATACTCTTTGAGGCAAAAGTGTGCATTTAATCTTTTTGAAAAATTAGAAAGCATATACTTGAATGTGTTTGGTAAAAAGGGGTCAGAAGATGTCTATTAAACATTTTCCTTCCATGCTGTCCTGGCTTTCGTGGGGATAGAGTTAATTGTCTTCCTAGTAGCTGATACAGTGTTATGTTTTGGGTTCAGTATGAGAAGAATGTTGATAACACACTGATGGTTTCGGTTGTTGCCAAGTAGTGTTTAGACTAAGTCAAGGATTTCTCAGCTTCTCATGCCCAGCCAGCAAGAAGGCTGGAGGGGCACAAGAAATTGGTAAGGGAAATGGCTGCTGAGATACATGCTGGATCAGACAGACTTCTGAGAAGAAATGCCAATGAGTCAGGGTACCCTGGAGAAAAAGGGTGCATCCACAACTTCTCTGGGCAACCTATTCCAGTGTCTCACCACCCTCATCATAAAGAATTTCTTCCTTATATCTAATCTAGATCTAGCTTCTTTCAGTTAAAAACCTGTGCCCCTTGTCCTGTCACTACAGGTGCTGGTAAAACATCTCTCTCCATCTTTCTTATAAGCCCCCTCTAAGCATTGAAAAGCCACAATAAGGTCTCCAAAACAACCAGAAGAAAGAAGGAGAAGCTTTGCTTGGTTAGTCTGGCTAGCTGGCATTTCCTGAAGGCAGACCAGAATGAGACACTTGCAGGACATCCAGGGAGCTAGCACGGAGGGTACACAGGGCAGATAGGACAGTGCAAGGAAGACCATGTCAGACAACAGAGGAGAAAAATGTGGCAGAAGGTAAAGGGCAAGTGAGGGATGTAGTGGACATCTGAACACAGATTATGGAGAACTACCCCTAAACACAGTGGGGCATATGTAGCTGGATTTCTTTACCAAGGAGCCTCCTCACGTCTCAAGTGCACTGAGCTGGCTTCACTTCTCCTTTTTGTATTGTGTGCAAAGAGGGTGACTTTTATACAAGAAGAAGAGTGGCTGCAGGACAGAAGCCTGGTCCCTTGAGAAGATGCATGCTGCCTGCTTTTCTTTCCAACATCCTTCCAGCACTTTCCTTTGTCTTCAGGCTTGGCCCTCTCAGTGGAATTAAGCCTCCCTAAGTGTTTGCTGAAACCTAGTTATGCCCTCAAATTTCATGCTGAGATTTCAGTCAGAGTAATCCTCTGTGTGCTTCCCCCCTGTCCCTGGCCAACCAAGCCGGAACAGACTCATGGTCTCATGGGGAAAAGGCTTACTTCCTGGCAGGGTTTCAAACTTTCCACTGTGAAGAAACGGGAAATACAATCAGCAGACAGAGAAGGAAGTCACAGTGTAGCTTCATGAGCTTCTTGCCACTGAAACACCTCTCCAAACACAGCCGAGGCATTTCAAGTACAAATTCAGGATCTAGCTGCTGATTTTATCGGAATACACTAGATCGCGCTCAAACATCAGGAGACAGCTCAATTCTTCCTTCTCAGCCATCAGAGTTGTTGCTTGCTGTCAAAATTCAACCCTGAATCATACTTCCATAGGATACAATGCTGGGCTTTTGTGCAACAACTGTGAGGTGATATTCCTGAGGGTAAAATTTGTGCTTTGAATTTCGTATGCACTGACAGCATGTAAATGGGTGGGAGATGGGGAGAACTGAACCCAGCAGTTAGTTGTGGGGCTGAAAATAGAAACAAAAGATGACCTTGCTTAAAAAAAACCCCAAACTTGCACTTTGCTTCCTTGCATTCCCACTGCTGTTTCTCAGTTCCTCCCTTCCCCCTCCACCCGTGTGCTGCCCACCCCATGCAGTACACCCTCATCGTCCCACAATACCTGTGTTTCCCCACAGACATCTTTCATCTCAACCCCACTCAACACTGCCAGGTACCTCCCATGCTCCTAACCCCCACGTACCTCGCAAGCCCCAGCTCCTTTCTAGGACTCGTGTGTTTGCTCAGCACAACAGTCCTGCTCTCCCTCCTTACTCATGCTCTAGCTGCTGCCTTTAGGTGGTTGCTCTGCAAGCTGTGTGGGCACAGGCAGAGGGAAGGCAGTTTGCTGCATTCTGGAAAGCAAAGCAGAGAGCAAGAAAGGCAGAAAGACAGAAATGTGGGAGAGGGGGGATTTCTCTAGCCAAATTGTATTCTCTCCATTGACTGTCATTCATGTGGTTTTGTTCAGTTTCTTGAATGGAGCACTGATAGCACAAGATCTTATTCAAGCACACCCCACACCCAGTCCTTTCATAAAACTCTTTGCTCTGATCTTACCGGGACCCTAGCTGCCTGCTGATAGCACAGTCCTGCCATCATCTGCTCTTATCACACCTCTAGCTAGCACAGTCCTCCAGGTCACTCAAATAAAGACAGCCTAAACCCAATCCTGGCTTTTTGTCCCTGCAGCTGGGTGAGAAGAGCATCAGAAGGGAATGCATGCCACCCTCTTGGTCTTCCCTCTCCACACCATCTTGCTCCTCCCCTAGGGATTAAGGCCATGGAGGTAATAAAGGGAGAGCAGAGCCCTGGCAACCAAGGGAAGAGTATAAAAAGGCACTGAAGCATAGAGAATGAGGCCCCAATGCCCAACACTGAGCAGTTCGTAAGGGATGGCAGATACCTAATCAAAGGGATTCAGGCAGTGAGAGCTCCTAGAGAGCTCCTGAGGGATTTGGCTGGTTAGAGGGGATCTAGCAAAAAGTAACCCCACTGTGTGCCCTGCTTGCATCCTCTCTACCATCCCCGGGGAAAAACAATTTTTAATAATTGCTTTAGAAATATACTTTCAAACAACGCTATCCTCCCCCCCCCCCGAATTAATGCACTACTTATAAAAAGATATCGCAACCCAATGGCCAGTTATTCGTTTGGAAGACATGAGAAACCTCCAAGTTGGATGGAGTGCTTCTAAATGTTGAGCAGTCTGTGCCTGAAGGACTGCAGCCCGTAGAAGGGACGCACGCTGGAGCAGTTTATGAAGGACTTGCAGCCCGTGGGAAGGACTCACATTGGAGAAGTTAATGGAGGACTGTCTCCCATGGGAGGGACCAGGCTATATTTGCATGCTTAGCTGCTTTCACTTGCAGGCTCAGGGCTTTGCCTAGAGCCACTAGCATGGGTGGCATGTCTTAAAGAGCTGGTGAAGTATTTCATGCCAAAAAGACCTGAGGTGTACTCAAGCATTCAGTTCAGATGGTGGTTGCTAACATTTTAGGTTTCCACTGATAAATTTGCCAGTGTACTTCCATCAGTACCGCATGTCCTTTAATTGTAACGCCAACAAGCCTCACTTGCTCTACAGGCACAAGCTAGTGCTATTCTGGTTGGGTTGTAATGGCTCCTGAACTGTAGGTGGACCCTATAAATGGCTCACAGCCATTCTCACCATAAAGGTGAGAAAACCCAGATTACTACCAAAAATACAGACAGCCCATGTTTCAGACCTGAAGTCAACTGCATCAGTGCTATTGCATTCAATGGCAGCATACTTAGGCCCCCTAGGAAGAAAGTACATACCTTTCTACCTGTGTTCCCCCATCTCACAGCCTTCAATTTAGAGCTTTTGCCATTAAGTGATTTCAAGAGCATTTCTTCTTTATGTCAGCATAAATCTATTTTCCACCTGAGTGTCCTTATCTTCACTGACACTGCTGTAGTTAACACGGAGGCTTTTGACCAACCACGGCTTGCCACTTCGATTTGAGAGAGACCATGAAAATTATAACACTTGGCTCTTAAACTGCAAATATACATCATTATAGATGTATTGTTTAAAAGAGCTAAACACCACGTGAAGCAGCAGATAATGTAGGGGTATGCTGCAGCTCTCAAACACAACCTGGGGAAGGAAAATAGCT
>JANZYA010000015.1:26861671-26873031 GCA_027575145.1 Gyps rueppelli | reverse complement strand
CAGGTTCAGCTTGACACACACCGTCTCTTTGTCCCAGGGACGGGGACTTTTTTGATGATAGTCCCTCCAGCGCACGGCAGCAGTAGGAGTGAAGCCGAGCATCCTTGCCGCAGCGGGCTGCGAAGGCGCTGCCCGTGAGCGGAGGGGCTGCCCCCTTTCCCGGCAGAATTCCCACCTCACCGGCTGGGTCAGCGACCTCCCCTTGAGGGCACCACCGCCAGCTGCCCCAGCCCCAATTCCTGCCACCCGGCTTTACTCCCGCATTCCCGGGAATGCTGCGAACAGCTGCTTCCCGGTCCGCGGTTCGACCTTCCTTCCCTCGGCCAGATTTGGGTTTGAGGCTCGCGCCTGCCGCCCAAGCCCTCCACGTGCCGTGGCCGGGAGCCAGATCCTCCCCAGAGGAGAAGGGAATTCCTCACGGCTGCCTCCTCTCCCGTCTCCGTGCATCCCCACGGGGGGCGAGGACGCGGGCCGTGGGGGACAGAAATCCGCTGGGCCCCTCGGGTTTGCAGCTGGCCTGGCCTCCCGCCAGCCTTGCCTCCTGCCTCCCCAGCCGGGTCGTGGCTTTTGCTACAGCTGCCTCCCCATTTCTGCAATGTTTTTGCCCTTTTTTTTTTGCCACTTCTATACCTCTCAACCTCAAGAGAGAGGAATAACTGCGGGGCGTGGAGAATAAATAAGCGAACACCACCTAGGGAGATCAGGGGAGAGCGGCTCTGTCCCTGAAATTGTTTACCAAACAGTGCTGAGTGTGGGGAGACAAATGGCATACCGTTAGCAACAACCACAGGCTAATTATCGTGGGTTAGGATCACTGTACAAGTTAACATTAATGATAAATGTTAGATGTCTGGCTTCCCTTAGACTTCATGGCAATAAGCGAATAAAATAAAAGCAAGTAATTTTACTGCATAGCAACAAAATGAGTGTCCAGTGGGCTTTTGAACACTGTACGCCTATGCAGCTCTACCAACCATCAGGCCTGTGATGTTCAGCTACTAAGCTCAGATAATATTTAAACTAGAGACTTACACTTTGAGCACCCAGTGGCACTTTATTATTTCAAACTTTGAGTTCATAGGCAAAATCATTGGGATCAAAGTGGGAAGATATGCTTTAGCCACAGTTCAA
Source organism: Gyps rueppelli (assembly GCA_027575145.1). NCBI lineage: Eukaryota > Metazoa > Chordata > Aves > Accipitriformes > Accipitridae > Gyps > Gyps rueppelli. The sequence continues at coordinate 26,871,900 of JANZYA010000015.1, read as the reverse complement.
AATGCTCAGAAATGAGAGAGGAGTTGATATTTGTAGCCTGCAAAGTTTTTATATTTAACAGCTAAAGTGAATGGTGTGTGATCAAAGACTGCATAGTGTTGAGGTTATAGAAATGTGTGTTTAATATATAAATCAACATTCATTGTGTTTAAACGTGAAATCTGAACTTCAAGCAGAAACTAAAGCAAAACTCTGAGGACGTGCTGAATAGTTCATGCAGTGTGGTGCATGGTCCAGCTCGTGAACTTCTCTTCTGAGGATACGGGGAATGGCTGTTTAGGCAGCACATAATATCTGAATAGGCAAATGCTTCCTTCTCTGCTTGGTGTTTAAGGTCCATGCTGCTGCCTATACGTCTGCAAGATAAGACAACGTGGGTCTGAAGGGCTTGGTCTGCTACATTTAGGGTTGCTCAGGCTGGATTTGGAAGAGAAGATAAGATTTTGCTCTGATGATTAAGACTTGCGTGTCTGTCATAGAATAAACATATTTCTTTTTTTTTTTTACTTTTCCTTGCATATTCCCCTTCTTTTAAATTATACATTTCCTGAAAATAATGGCTGAAAATATGGACTGATGATAGTTGATAGTGGAAGATGGATGCTCAAGTGCAGAGGAGGAGAGTTGGGGGGGGAACCTTTCCCTTCTGTTTTTGGCTCACATACTGGTTTTCTCTCTGATCAGGTTTCCTGTCAGATTCACAAGAGCAGCAGCTGAGGATGCACCTCATCCAAAACCCTCTGGAGCAAGTGAGAGATTTACCAGTGATTTCCCATCTTCACCTTTTCACCATCACTGTGTGATGTGTGGGGAGTGGGTGAAGCCCCAAGGCAAAATCTTAAGGTGGGAATTTCTAGACTTCTTACGTCTAATAAGAACACCCTTCAACAATGCCAGACAAGGAAATTCAGTTCTAACAGTAGATTTTAGTAGAACATAAGCAAGAACAATTTACTTTTTAAGCTAATTTAAGAAGAAAGAATACTAAAATAAAATGCTGAAAAGGAGACAGTTAAACAAAAGTTAAAAAATGAAACGGGTCTAGGGTTTTTCTAGCAGCACCAGACACAGGCTGGGAAGCTGTGTGCGGAGCAGTGCCCACCTTCCCAGGCTGAAACCCTTCTGGGTGGCAGGCTGCAGCTCTGGGAAACGGGTAGCTGTGGCTCCTGCTGAAACCAATGAAAATTGTCATTCTTAATCCTCTGGATAATCGAAGCCAACTGCAATAAAACAGTTTGCAGGTAAAAGCTGAAGAGAATAAAAATAATTTGAGTGGCTTTGCTGTCTGGACAAATTAGTTTCACCGATTCAATTGCCCTGTTTGTAAATTGGCTATACTACTACTTCTATTGCAGTCTCAGAAAGAAGCTGAGAAGATTAACTTGTGCTAGCTGGAACATGAGAAGCAGTATAAAAGTGTTTGGCGGCAATTAAAGGTTTTATTATGTGTTAACCTTGGACAAAAAAAAAAGAAATAAAACTCTATTAGGTTTTAAATATATAAAGATTAAAATGAGAAAAGTATAGCACAATGGTTCGCTGATAAACATCCCAGACAATCTAATATTCATTGCACTCCCTACTTCAAGCAGTCCCTAAATAATTACTGTGTACCAGCCTATGAGCTTGATAAATTGATTTTATTTTGCTCATTGATTTGCCCATGTCATAGTAACATTATCATTAGCGAATCTGCACCCTTGATAGTTACAACACTAAAATACATTCCCAGGAATAGGAGAGTCAATGTTTTAAGAAAAGATTTCATTGAAGACATTAATACTGGCAGACTTCTTTTCATGGAAAAAATTGCCTCCTCACAGAAAGCAGACAACATTAAAACACATTTCTAGCACTCCCTTCTCCCTTTTTCCTCCTCTCGTGTCTCACTGAACATACATGTCTCTGGTTATATATTCACTTCTGGTATGTCCTTTTGCTTTACGTAGAAATGTTTCAATAGCAGCCTATTATAGCAGATCAGATTTCTGTTATAAATACTCCTTGGATATACTTTTTCTCCCTTTAGGCACTCACCTCCCTAAGCCACACTCACTTAGGAAAGCCTGAATAAAATGGTCCCATGATAAAAAGATAAGTGTTATTCGCATTGTTGTTTTGTTTTGGTTTTGTTTTTTTCTTGGATAAATACTTACATTTCCGGGTTATTAGAGAAAGAAGACTTTTGAACAGAATCACAATAGTTCAAGAGCATTTTTGATTTAAGACAGAGTGCTCTTGCCTTTCCCCTTCCTAGAGCAAAGCATGCCTGTCCCTTGCCTAGTCTGTCACCAAGAAGGCCACAGCTACTCCTAGCTTTTTCCCATTAACTTTGGCAGTTCTTAAAATGGAAGAAGTATTACAATAGCACTGCTTTACAGAGTAAGCTGTACAGTAAGCTACTTTGCCTTGAAAAGGTGATGGAACTTTCTTCTGCCCTTAAGGATGCTGGATAGGCAAGCTCATCTCCTGTGACAGACATGACCATTAGCTCTTACATTGGAGTAACTACTTAATATATGCTAGAAAATAAGGTATTAGCATGTCTCTAAGACAAATCTGAACTCTTTAATTCAGTAAAATGCTTTTCTCCTAGTATCCATTATAGTTTTTAGCTGTACTTGGCTCTATGCAGCTTGGCCTAACCTTGCAGTGAGGACTTTTGCATGATTTAAGTGTCTGGCATGGTATCCCTTGTTCAGAATGAAAACCTAGCTTTTATTTCTCTCTCAGGGTTTACCCTCCAATCCAGATAGTACAAGTAATAATAATACATTACTTGATTATACATTTCTAGTGCAACTTGAGTTAAGATGCAATTATGAAGCTCTTGCTCTCCTGTTGAAACTCAAATAACAGTAAAAGAGTAATCACATTATGAACGGTAACAGTATTTTGGTTTAAAAAAATCCTGCCCTCAGTCAAATTGATCCATGTTATAACCGTGCAGCTCAGATCCCAGCCCCAACCATGGGAAACAGTTATTCCTCTCTCATTTCTCCTGCTAATCTGACACGGTATGTTTTAAAGGTGGTGTTTCATTTTGCTTTTGCCCTGAATCTTGCACACTGGAGGCTCAAGCTCAGCTGCAACCTCCTGTAATTGTAAGTGCAGACAAAAATGAAATATTGAAATGCTGATTTTTAGTTGTCATACTATATGTTCTCATAGGTGGAATTGTATTAAGAACACACCATTAAAATATGTTCCTGTTCTGCTTTTTTTTTTATCCTGAAGATGACAGCTTCTGATGGTGTACAGGAGAGTGTCCCAGTGACAGTCAATATCCTGGTGATTGATGCAAATGATAATTCCCCAGCGTTCTCCAATATATCATACAATGTCAAGATTTATACAGATATGAGGCCTGGGGAAGGCGTTATAAAGGTAATTTCAGGTCTTTTTATTAGCTTTGTTAACTCAGTTTTTGTTAGCAGTAGATGGGCTTGTTAATACAAATTGGAAATGCACTGAAAACAGCTACAAATGAAGTTTCTGTATCTCCATCCACTTCACATTAGTTACGTAGCTATTAAACAGTTGCTAATACTATATGATAGGCCTGTCTTAGATGTATAGCTGCAGTCCAGCTGTTTCATCTGAAGTTTTACAAAACCTTTTAATCTGAAAAATCTCAAAAGAAAAAATTATTATCCTGTATTAGCGGGATATTGAAATAAAACATTTGGGGAAAACAGATAAACAGTTCAGTAGAACATAACCAGAAATGTTTTACCATGTCATAAAACCTTTTGGTTTTTACAGAACCTTAAGTCATTCGTTTGTAGAGCAAATGAGCAGTGAAAAATGTGTTGAACACGGGCCCAGAGAGAGAAGCAGTTTTAATTAAAGTTTACAAGCACTGATTTATGTTTCAGTGTAGACTGGAGGTGAATTGTGGTTGCGCTGAAGTTAATGTAAAAGAGGCTTTTTGGTGTGGTAGAATAAGAATTACCAGAATAGACTATTTTTGAGAAAGTTTCCATATTTTCAAGCTCTTGTTCCAGTGGACTAAATTAAATAGGAGGTTGATACAAGTGTAGTGCTAGTTTTAGCAGGTGTTCTTGGATTTCATATACTTTCCCATCTTTAGTAAGCTTTCACTTACTATCAGACAATAACATAAATCATTAATGAAAAAAGAACAAAACAAACAAGATCTACAGAGCCATGCTTATTAGATCTGTGTGCGTTTTTTCCTTTCTAATTGCAGTCTTCTCAACTAAACCCAGGATAAGCAGTTTCAGTCACCAAGCTGCCATTACAGATGAAAAAACTATATCAAATGACAAACCAATATCCTCCATTACCCTATATTTTATAAGGCAATCTATCTTTTCTGTACTTGGGTCCATTCTAAAATGTTCCACTTCTTGCCTTTTAATTCTGGCTTTCATATCTCTTATATCAGACGAGGGTAGATTTCTTGGCACTATAGAAGTGTTGTGATGAATGTTAAAAATAGTAAGGAGGTGTATTCTCTAGCTTTGTTGATTGATAAATCAGTGACATTTTAAATAATGCATTTTTGACCTCTTAAAGGATGAAGAATATTTTGCAGAAGGTATCCACTACTGCTTTTTTTATTAATTATTAACAAAAAGGTTTTCCTAAGAATGAATCAAAAATTAATCACAGAAAGAAATTCCAACAACCCAGCATTTAAAAATGAAAGTTGGTCAAAAAAGAAACTTTTTACTTTTACACTCTCCTTTATTTTTCCCTTCACTGTTTTCTTGCTTTTGAAATTTGTATCACAATATTGATGAAAACAGAGTCAGGATTTTTCCTTTGTCTTGATGTGAACATTTTTCCATTTTCTAAGTTTCAGTCTCGTGGAAAATTAAATAAAGACAAATGAATTGTCTTTTTTGCTGCATTATCTCCTCACACGGAGCAACATGATTGGAGAGTATTTTGAAAGACACACTTGAGAACTTGTTGCTCACTAGTAACAGGACAAATGCAAATGACAGCAAAAATGTTTTGCTTCTAACATTATCAGGGAACAGCAACATTTTCCTGGCAAACATACTGGTTTTGACTAACACTTTTTACTTGAAAGTTGTATAACTGAGAAAAGCTCCGCCCCTAGTGGTGATAGAGATTTCCAGAAAAAGCTGACACATGGTAAGAAAATCCTACTTATGTGAATGACAACACTAAATTACAATTTTATAATTCCTTTCTCTTTATTCAGTGAATTTGCTAAGTTGTTCATTTCACATTCAGTAACAATTTAATACCTGGCCTTCACTTTGCTTACTGTTCCCTTTTGAGTTCAAAAAGATGTATGCTGTCACCTGTCAAAAAAGTCTTGTGAGCTTCCTATCTTCCATATGTGGCACACACGCTTACCTCCCCACAGTAAATCACTGCAAAAGCCAGGGAACTGGACCCACAAGCCTTGTGACCTCAGATCTTCTCTAGTAACAATAATAATCCTACTGAAGGATAATAAATAAAGGTCATAGTAAATTACAGTCATAAAGAATGAGCAATAAATCCTGCTGTCTGGAAAACGTTGATTCTAACTACTAAATAACACTAAATAATCAAAGAACTTCAAGGAATATATAGTTTGGCTCGCATCAATGTCATGCTGCTACAATATTGAATCCCATGCTAAATGCAGCATTTGAAGAACAATTCTTCTGATCATATTATCAGGCACTTTAGTTTATCTCTGTACTGAAAAAATGTCATTTATTATCAATTTCCTTTGATTACCAATAAATAAATAAATGCCAGAGCTTGAGCTCTGCTTCTGCTTCCACATGGATATTCTTTGTGACTGCTCTCTCTTCAACATATAATTACATGAATATAAAATCTATTACCAAATCTTAACAGACTGTCTGTTCTCAAATCCAGATAGCATGCTACTTTAAACTCCAGAGAGAAAGATAAAGAACCTGTTTGCAATTCTGCAATTTACTGGTTTGCTAAATGTGTGAGGACAATGAAGAAAATAAAAAACTAAAGTCATATCTGAGTCAAAGGGGGAATGTGGATCATCTCCCACTGCGTGGGGTTGGCAGAAAATAGCCTGCCCCAGCCCAGCCTGCCCACGCCAGGAGACAGTGAAGAAAAGCAGAGCCAGAGGCTCACTCTGCCTTCCTGAGGGGTCTCCTGAGCTGGGGTTATTGAGGCATCACCCCCACCTTGAGGCTGTATATGACATCAGATTGTAATTGGATATGCATTTGCACCTGATACTAATAGCACTGTGTGCTATACCTGGAAAGTGGATTTCAGAGAACTGAAACAGGCTTTCACTTTCAGCAGAGGTGGGCCTAATCCTCCATCCTCCGCAATTACTCCATGATGTGGCTCTGCTGTGTGCCACCAAGTCTTTCTGCAGGCTGGGGCTGTTAGCCACCTGGCTGAGTATCAGGAAAACAATTTCACAGTCTTTTGTGGATCCCTACTTCACCTGCCCTTGGTCCAGTATGTGAGTAAGCATAATCAGTACAAAAAAAACCATCTCATTGATGATACTCAACAGATTCCACCTGTGGCTTCCTACTGGATTCCTGTTTTAAAACCAATGGCACAGCACGGCTCACTGCTCTTCGCTGGGGGAAGGAGGCAGGACTCGGCTGGTTTGAGGCACAACAGAGAGGTGAAGCACAGAGGTCCTATTTGCCCAGACAGTCAGCGCCACTCTGCTTTTTCCCACTGCTGCCCTTTTCCCTTCGGCAAATAGGATAAACATGGCAGTGAAAGAAGCTCTCCAGCTCTTTAAATGAACCCACCATAGAGCCACTGAAAACAACTCCAGAAGCTAATTTCTGCGGAAATCCCTCCTTACGTTGGAGATACTTGTATATTTATTTATGAGGTTATTGAACCTAATTTGATTCAAAAGACATAAGAAATACTGACAAATATTTTACAAGATTGTACATCTTCAGTGAACCTTTAAAAGTTACAAGGAACTTTTTATTTCTTCTCTAAAGTAACATAGCTGCCTCTTGGAAAAGTTTATATGCCCATCCATTCAGTTTTGCAGTTTTCTTTTTTCTGAATCCTTCATCTATTTTTCTGGAGATATCTCAGTGCCAATCTCTTTCCTCCCTCATCCGCACACCAACCACTGAGAGAGAATTTTTAAAAGGGTTTGTAAGTCTTACCCTTTGCATACAGACTTTCTTGAGATTTTTAATCTTTTTTTTTTTAAAAAAAAAGGACCTTTTCAAAAGCATCTTTTCTACTTGGTAAATAGCATCAGTTGAATACTTTCACAAAAATGAACAGAAATTCTTCAGTGAGTTAGGATAAGTTGGGAAGAACATTAAACCAGTAACCTCTAATAACTTTGAATTATCCATGGGAAGCTCTGCTATCAGCAAGAAAATAATGAAGTGATTTGATTTAATACGATAGATAGATAGACAGACAGATAGGTAGGTATGTATCATTAAGTTTCAGAGATCTTAATCCACTAAGAAGAATTGGCAATCCATACATCTGATTCTACAGCCCAGAATTCATAAAAGCACTGAAAAATCCATAAATATATAAATGAAAAAAATAGCCCTCCATTTAAGCAAAGAAAATTTGTCTAAAAAAAAAAAAGTCAAATACTGCATCAAAGCATTTGTGTAGATACTTGGGCACCAATAATTGTATATTCCTTTTGCTATTTATCTTCACACTCTTCTTTACTATGATTTCCTAAATGGAAAAGGATCTTCAGAAAAAAACTAACAGAAAAATAAACAAATAAATAAATAGAAATTAAAGCCTAAATAGTAAATACAACACTCAGTGCTTTTTTTAATGGAAACTTTATACATGGATCCATGCAAGTTGCGTGTATGGAAAGTAGACTGTGGCTTTGTGGGCTTCTTAATATAAATATCCCTGACATAAAAATTACTATTCTAGAATGCTTTATGGAAGGATTGAAAAAAAGCTCCTTATACGCAGACCTATGCAAACTCTTTAATAACTAGGGAGAGAGTTTTCGGATAGAAACTTTCTTCCCCCCCCCACCCTTTGCAGACTTCTGTCTCCTTTTGTAAAACTGATTTGCTGTGTTTTTTCTGAGGGGGCAGCTGAGCAATCCGTTTCACTGCCTCTCTTTCCCATGGAACAAATCCCCCCAGCCCTCCTGCTGCATCTTGACAGAGATTGCAGGCCTTTCTTCGCTGAATTCTTTCAATAATGCTGTAATTGCAACATTAGGAGAAACAATTGGGACTAAAGGGAGCTGCTCCTGTATGCCAGATCTGCTTAATAACTTAATTAAATAAACATAAATATAATTATAATGTAAATATTTCCTTTCTTTAATTCCTAGACATCCTGAGAGAGACAATGTTGCTGAAATGATATAAAATTATTGAAAAGCTTTTCAGTTCTTCCACACTTAAAAACCATTTTACTGTCTTCCCACGCCTACCCACTTGTAATATTCCACTTTTAAGATTTCAGAACCATCTATTAGACAGACAAAAATGCATCCTTGGAAATTAATACCCCAGATGATAGTCAAAAGTGTTTATAATTGAAAAGGAACCATGAGGAGTAAATTGCTCTGTAATTTATAACTGCAGATTTCCTTCCTCAAATTATTTTCATTCAGCAGTTTTCTCTGAGAACTTTTACAGTGTCAAATGTTTTTGAAAAAATGCAAGAGATTTTCGGATCATATTGTCTTTTGGCACATACACAGCCAATCAGAGACGATGACCCTACCTTATGGCTTTACATTGAATAAACTCTAATGGCTTCAATACATTTACTCACGATTTATATCAGTTCTGCTGAGACCAGGCTTAAACTTATCATCAAAAGATTATTCCCCCTCTATTTTTACTGGAGAATTTTCTCTTGCTTCACCAGAACAAAATTCTGAAAACAACCTGTTACTCGCAGTTATTCAGAGAGAATAATAAAAATCTAATCAGTGACAGTGATACAATCCTGAAACAACAGCACATGTGATACCATCCCAGGTCAAGCATTATGAAAAATCTCTCTAAACTAGTAAAAGACTTCTTTGAGGGAGTGGCCTACTTTCCCAATGCTCTCTGCCTCACAGCAAAATCTTCGTGTAGCCAAGAGCCACAAGACTCCAGTAGATCTCTCAGAAAACAGGATTGCTTCTCAGCGAGAGACAGTGGCTCCCTTCAGAGTCCCACTGGGAGGTGTCTTGAAGTAACCCATCTTTTTCAGACTCAGCTGTCCCTGCTGGCTCATTTCCTGCCACAGATAGGAATTCGGATTACCCAGCAGCTCTCACATGGAAAGCAGCACTTGGACTGCTTACCCCTAGAAGCATCTTGAGTCGTAGGATACCATGGTTGTCCTGAGACAGGACTAGCAGAAAGCTTCTGCCCATTTTGGGCTGGGAGTGTTTCATTCAGGGTAGCAGTTAACAAGGCATGCTGATGCTGGTGCTGAAGATAGTTTGCCATCATGGTAATACTTGTAACTACACCAGAAACGTTTTCCAGGGTAGGCTAAGTGAATGACAAAGATGAAAGCTGCAACTTTGGCTGCTATTGAAGCACTGGTGCTTGTCAGCGGCTACCACATGGCTCATACCATTTTGTCTCCTTTCAGCACTTCTAAGGACTTGTGTGTGCTGGTGAGTGCACAATGTAATGCAGAAACCAGAGTTGCTGGGAGACAGAGATCACACGTAATTTTTGTTTGCATTACTAGAAGTCTCAGAAGCCCTTGTCCTGGAGAAAAGCTAACTCTGCTGGTGCTATGTGGTAAAGGTAGTGTGCATAAAGGCGGTCCCTGCTCAAGAGTGAGATGAGAGACAACAGCAGATAGAGCTGATGAAATAATCTTTCATTGTTTCTTCATCATAAGAGGCACCAGCCTCAGTCTGTCAGTCTGTTATCAAAGCTTTTACATGCATTGCAGCTTTGCAGGAAAGCAACAAGTTGGATGGCAGAGCTAACCTCCTCTTCCATCTACACATGCAGGGAAAAAGTCAACCCATGGGAAACCTCCACAACCACACAAATGTTTCAGCCACAGAGATCAAGGCACCCAGAATGGACTCAATTTTAAAGAAAGCAACATTCTGTGTCCCCTAGTGTACCACTCTGCTCATTTCTGTTATATGAAAAAAGCAAGAAAAAAAAAATTAGAGTGAGAATAAACAGCTCTTTGTACACATTTATCTGTTGGATAAGATGTTTTACTTTCTCCTGAAGAAGCTTACGTGGTGGTTTTGTTGTTTGTGGTCCTTTGTATTGCTG
>JANZYA010000015.1:20060290-20070481 GCA_027575145.1 Gyps rueppelli | reverse complement strand
ATTGCTCTTTAGCAATTCTTAGTGCCTAGGCATAGTAACAATGAACAGAAAAACAGGGGCACCCTCCAGAGGAGGAGGAATTGTATGCAATTGTGCCTCAGATGAGAAATGTAGAACCATTAATGCAGTTTATTAGATGCTATTTTAATCTCTCACACCATGAAACACAAGAAGCCTCTTATGCCCCAGTGGTCCACTTCTCTGCGGAACGTGCCTGAGGCGGAGCTGATCGCCTCGGTGATCTTTACATTTGTGATCGTGGACATCTAGGTTTTGGTTTTGGTAATATTCCTTGAGTATTTCATTAAATTACCTGTTTTATTAACATTTAATAAGGGAAGGAGGACGTGCTGTAAACTTCAACTATGAATTTGACTCTGGAATTTTTTAATACAAAATCTTTGCTTTCTGTAATGAACTTCTATTTGTTAGGTGCGTCCTTCCCTCCTAAAGAGTTCACATATTTAGCAAAATATTACTTAGAGAAGTAATATTACACAATGTTTTCATAGATTTTGAAAGGACTGAGTTGTGTGTGAGCCTTTTGTAGAAAAAAGTATTGCATAGTCACCGACAGTACAGTAATACTAATATTTTATTTTCATTTATTTAGTTATAAAGACTGTTCTGTGCCTAAATCCTTCCTATTTGAAGATCATCTCAATCATATTCTTGAAACAAAGTAATTACTAATATGAATTATTTCTCCCATCCCTTTTCTTTGTATTTTAACTTGCCAAAGATGGTGAATGAATTGCTAGTCTTGTTAACATCACTGCCTGTACTCACTTTGACTTAAAGATTTCGTACCTCATGCCAGAAAATAACTGGTGCGCTTATTTTGTCAGCCTTCAAGCTTCAGTTATTATTAGATCTTCTAAAATATGAAGCGTGAAATAACAATATGGTTTTTATGTGTAAATTATTCCATTGTATGGCAGCTTTCTAACCAGAAGTTATTGAGTACTGGTGACTTGGTTAAAAAACATAATAGTGTTAAGTGGTGAGTTCTAGAAATGGTAGTTTTTCTTCTACATTACTAAACTTTATTGGAGTCATTCAGTTTTTGGAGAGTTCTACTAACAAAAGGTAGGAAGAAAATGCTGCTGGTTAGATCCTCTCAGTATAACTTCCTTGGTCAGCTAACCAATGTAATGCAAACATCCATGGTCTTGTAGTAAACATACAGAAACAAGAAAAATATTTTTATAAACTGTTGAAAATGTAAACTACTTTAATTCATTTTAACAGAAAAGCCACGGGAAGCTTGTTTTGATCCTGGAAACATCATGAATGGGACAAGAATCGGAACAGACTTTAAGCTTGGTTCAACTATTACTTACCAGTGTGATTCTGGATATAAGATTATTGATCCTTCAACTATAACTTGTGTAATTGGTGCAGATGGAAAGCCAGCATGGAACAGAGCATTGCCATCTTGTAATGGTGTGTACCGTTTTCTTACCATTTCCCTTGTTCCCCCAGTGAATTCAGAGTTTCTCAGTCCCTGAGGCTATAGTATTTCTACGCATGTAACTTGTATTAAAAAAAATTGAAGTTAAAAAATGAAAATTATGACGATACGAGTTTTAGACTATAGCTTAGTCACCAATGTATTGTTTTAAGTATTTAAAAATGTCTTTAATTTCTGAAATCAACACTTATTGTTATGTTCATAATAATGATTGCAATGTAATATCTAAGTTTCCATGGTTTCCCCTTTACATCAATTGTAGCGGAAGGCTTTGTGATCTGTATGAGAATCCATATAAAATAGACTAAATAATAATTATGAAGGATTACTGGCCTATCTGTTGTTTCTTTTTATTCTCCTTGTATTGTCTCTTGCCAGTTTATTGTTTCTTAGACTGCAAGTAGGGGTAGTCCTTTCAACAAAATGGAGCTTCAATATATGACTGATTTGTAATAAGCTTCCCAGAGGTGGCAGTGGTAGGCTGCCATTGCTCTTTGTAGACCTGATGAATTTCTGCACTGCCTGTTGTTGTAGTGTTTTGACAACTTCTTTGCAGCAACTTGTGCTGCCTGCGTACCTTCCAGTGACTGCTAGATAGAGCAACAAAGTGCTTAATGCTTAGTTACGTGTTTGCTGGCATTTGCTGAATATCAGTAAAATTAAGTTATATAAAAGAAGAGTATAAAAGAGTTGCACACCGAGACTGCCTTACACAAAACTTCATCTCCTTAGCAGATTCTACAGATTGAATTTTTTTCCTTTAATTAAAAAGTATGCAAAACTTGGAATAAAAAGTTTAAAAAAGTCAGAGAAAGCTGTTACGAACCTGAGGACTGGATAAATATGGAGGTAAGGGATATAAACAAAGCCTAGTCCATTAATCATAATGAATTTTCATTAATTTTGTAGCGGAAAAATGAATAGAAATAAAAAGTAAAGTTTGCTCTTCTTTTCCGTTGGATTGCACATCTTAAGGATGAGCGAGTAAGGTCTTAAAATGTTCTTAATTATGTGCTTTAAAACTCACTAATAGAGGCTAAAACAAAATACATTGTGAATATTGTGAGTATAGCGATGGCCATTAGGCATAAAGTATGCTACAGGTCATAAATATGAGATCAATATCGTACAGTGACAGAAAGCCGGATTTTAGTACTTGACGGAGGTAAAGATAGTTGACAATCAAGAAACTAAAAAATGCGGGCATGGAAATGTGATGGATATTGAAGACACAATGTATGAGAACGTGCAGTTATGGTCTTGCAGTAGAATTTAAGAATCTTATTAATCAGTACTTTGTTTTTTCCTGTATACTTTCAACGTCAGGAAAGGGAAAAGCACAAAGAAACAAAAAGGCCTAAGTGGCTTCAACGTGGCCTCCCAGCCCACCGGTGGAATGTGAGAGCTGAGGTTTTCTGCGGAAAGTATCATTCCGATAAACTTGTCATTCCCTAGGAAGCTAATACTTGCAATTAAATAGTATCCTAGCAAGCCTCCCTTTAATTCAGAACTGAGTTTAAAAACAAAACCTGTCTTCAGAAAGTAGTTTAATTTCTTAAGAGGGTATTTTTAAATTTTTGTAACTCAAATGACTTACTGATTTATCCCCGCCCCCCCAAAATTCCAGGAACATATCAAGCTGCAGAGTTCCATCAAGATGCTAAGTACATCTAGATTTATCTAGATAAATGCAGAAAGCATTTACGAGTTGTAAAGACTGGAAAAAGATTTGAGTGGGTGAAATAACTTTCAGTATGTTTTTTATTTTTATTTTACTCATTATGAGCCATTGCTTTCCATATTTTTAATTTTCTTTTCCTCCTGCAAAATGAATGTAAAATGCTGCCACTCCAAATTGCTAGTATTCTCTTTGTCATGCTAGTGCAAAACTCTTTGCAAGATAGAGGGCAAGTATGAATCGTGTTTGCTGACGTGATGTCAAATGAATCAAGAAGTGTGAAGCCCAAGTTCCTTTGCTTTTCAAGAACTAAAGTGCTATTTCAAGAGTTTAAAAATAATACAGTGATGTTACGTATTTTAGACTAAAAATATGTATTCTTTTTCTCTTTTGCAAAGTCTGGAACAAGTTAGCAGAAGGTAAAAATAATTATTTCCTGTTGCTTGCATTCTAAGATGCTCTGCTAGTTTAATTCCCTTTAAACAAATAGGCTCTCAGACATCTTCCTGTCATTCTGAAAGAGTTTGGTATTGTTTTTTCCTGGGAAGTCTGTTTTAAACAGATAACTAAACTTTGGAACAAAGTGTAGAAAAGAGCAAATTATGGTCAAAAAAAAGAGACTACCTGTGTGCTTAATAACGGTTTGAAGCTGCCATTAAAGTAAATTAATTTAAATAATTTACTTTAAGATAACTGCATATAACTTTTTCCTAGAATAGATTTTTGTTCTTTTTACAGGTGATCTAAAGATGCATAGGTGTTTAAGTTACAATTTACACTTCAGAACCAGAGAAAGGGAAGGCCACAAAGATCGTTCTTACAATAAAACTGATCTTGAGCTTTGATCAGGTTGGAGCATAGTCACATGAAATACTGTTCCAACATGAAAGGACAGATCCTTGCACTACTAAATCACTTTACGTTTTTCAGTGGTGCAAAGCAACTTCCGTGTAGGAGTACTTTCCTCTAACTTGAGCAGACAGACATGAGTAGGTTTTCTGTAGTCCCTCTGACCCAGACTCAGGCCACTGCTGAGCTGTGGCTGCTCTTGGGCGTTGTGGGGAGGAGACCAAGCTTAACTGTATGAGAAAAAGACAAGAGGAAAGGAGCAAATTTCTTTTCACAGCATTACTGAAGCCCCCGTACCTAGCCATACTAAATGAAGCAGTGCTTCTGTCCAAGATGTACTTGCTTGCAGGGATGCTAAGGTTCAGTTGACTCCTCGCCTCACCTCCAACCTGGGTAGACTCAAAATCTCCTTTACCTGGCATTTGCCACAATAGAATGAAAGTCTGAAAATTCATAGCAGGGTTACATGCATCCAGTGCACTTTTATTTCACAACACTGCATAAAATGAAAATACGGGATAGGAATGGGTGGTCCAGATGAATATAGCCAACCTTTTCCACGATATTCCTGAAAAAGCCTGAAACAGCGACTGTTTTTCATGTTGCTTCACAACCCTGAAGTGTTAATAGTACACTCACAACAGAAAGTTTTCAATGTGCCTTAGTAACTATTGTGGCCGGATAGTAAAAAGTTTGAACAGCTGCAGATTCCATGTCCAATCTCTAGCTACGTTTTTGACAGACCTCTTAGGCTTGCATAATAAATACAGAAAAGCTTAAGCAAAGACACTGAATATCATTATCAACATTATTACGCGAGCAGATTGCAAACCACTCAGCATCCTAAAATGTGTCATTCGACTAAGACATTTTCCTGCCATTTTTTTCTGTTCTCTAGAGAGCACCAGCAATCCTGAGGGTACGGCTAAGTAGCGTGAAGGAATGACACACACCTTGGTGATGAACCCTCTACCAATGCCATCTTAGCATCATGGGTTTAGCTGAGCAAATACAAGGCACACATGCTACCAACTCAGTCTCTGGAGAATATATTTTTCCCGATCAGACAATACTTACACTGGCAACAAGATCAAACTCCCTGAACTGTTTTTGTGCTTGAAGCAGCATCTCCAAAGAATCATCCAGGTTGATCGTTTCCTTTAGCCGTTTTCTGCCAACATTCTCGATCCAACTGCTGACCTAGGAGAAAAGGGAAAAGCCCCACTATTAGTCACCCTATACCACCTGGGTGGGAAAATGACCAGGATGAGATGGGATGGTACTATGATCCTGTGGCTTGGAGCTTGGATTGCCACCTGGGCTACTCTGAGAGCAGTCAGCAAAGACAAAATATCTGGACTGCTGCAGACTGGGATCCTGAAACCTGGGATAGTGCTATTTGGGACTGTAATGATGAAGGAAAACTAATACCAGTCAGGCAGCCTCTCCCAACATAGTTAAGCAGATTTGTCAGAATGTGAGCATCATAGCCCAACATGTGACTAATCATGGTAATTGAAAGAGGATGAAATGAAGAATTTGTGGAAAACTTACAGTCTCTGGCCTCAGAAAACCCTATTGGAGTGGCTATGGTGGTGCTAGGAAAGAAGAGCAGGCAGCATATGACTGGTGGCTTTGGAAGGCAGTGCTCTCGGGAGTCTGGGGCCACGTACCCCATAAATGCTGCCCTGCTTGACAGGGATGGACATTGGAAAGTGGTTCGTAGAGTGGTGTGTGGCAACTGAGATCGGTGAGAGAAAAGGGCAACAGAAAAAGGCATCACCACGATAGCCCTGTGTTTGGCTGGGCTGAAGCAGAAGCAGCAAAGTGCTCGCATTGGCCTTGTGCTACCCATGAAGAATGTTTTAGCCTGGGTCTGCTGGCGTTAAAGGCTTGTCCTCTGAGCAGGCTGGCTGACATGCCTGGGGAAGCTTCTGGGTTGCAGCAAGATGCAGAGCAGCTTTCTTACCGCACCTGAAGTAGCGGAAGCAGAGGGACAGGGCTTTGGTTTTGGTGTGGTTTGTTTGGGTTTTTTTAATAAAGCCTTGGAACTGAAGATATTGACTGTGGGGTTTTTTTCTTTATGACAACCTTCTAAGTTGCATAAACACAGGCTACTCTGAAGTCTCCTCTCTACACATGCAGAACATACAGGAAAAACACTACATTAAATCTTTAATCAGTTAACTACACATCTGTAATAATTTCATCTGCTTTCCGAAGATGCTGTGGCATACTTGGGCAAATGTACAGGATCCATGTTAAGTGAAACCTGAGTAACCGTTCGTAGGATGAAAACAACCCAACCCTGATCCCAGGAGGAGGTTCAATCATGCAGCTCCTGAAGCCTTCTAAAGGAAGGAAGGGAATAAAAAGCAGCCCAAAACCAGTGAAGACATAAGGATATTCTCAACTTACCGAGATTGGGGCAATCCTTTTTTACTAAGATCAGCCCTTACACGTTCACCGACATGTCTGTAAATTTCCACAAGGCTGTTTATTGCTGCATCTCGAACCTGAATGTGAGATATGAGAGGAAATCAATCATCTTTATAATTTAAGTAAATCCCTGCCCTACCTTGGAGAAAGAAATTTGCCTTTTTCTCAGCAACAACAGTTGCCGCTATACACATTACCAGAGAGTTCGTGAAGGAGCTTCCATCCCTCCATTTCAGATATTAGCAGTATCAGCAGGTCTAATTTAATTGAAAAGGCAGTCAAGACATAAGGTGAAAGGTTTCGTACATAGGGACACACACAAGGAGCTCAGCTGCCTTTACCAAACTCCACCCATCGTGTGCAACAGGTACATTCACTGGATCAAAAAAAGACACACACAAATAGACCTTACACTGCTAGTACATTATAAAACAAACTGATTTTTACTGCTGTCTTACAAACTTATGTTTCTCTGTTGATAAAAAAACATGGAGGGAGGGAGGAGTAATCAATCACCCGAGTCTCCATGAATTTTGCATGTTTTCCAAACTGATTTGCAAGGAATTGCTGAGCACATCCTTCTCTCCACACAACAGAAGAGCCACAAATCTGATTAAAGTGTCACCTTTCTGTACTGAATCCCTTTCCTTCATCAGACCCAGCAGGCAGAGAAGGTAAGCTATCTGCTCTGCCTACAGAAATACCTACGGAGCCCTGCACTTCTGCTTCTCAGAAGATGGCCTGGCAGCTACCCGAGCACCCGCACACATCAGGACTAGACACAGGGTATTTTGTGGGCACAAGCTAGAATCGCCTATAGGTAGGAGTCAAAGGGCAGGCACATGTGCCCTGCTTTCTAGCCAAAAAAACCCTAACACTTGACTCACACTCAGCTCTCCCTGTTCTGCTTCTTGCCCGACATACTTGCTCGTATATGTCGGAGACAGCCTAATGGTTTAACATGATTGAGTTCAAGTATATTTGGGCCTCATAGCTCATTTGGGGAGTCCCTTGCAGCCCGGCTAGCTTGTACACTGCTCCTTCAGGCTGGGCCTGGAGGATTTGCTGTAGTTAGTACTTCTTTTTCTACTGAGTACTAGTGCTTCATTCATTCATTTAAAGTCAGCTTACGTATACATGTACACGGCAAAACTATTTGTTTGGGTAGACAAAAATCTGTGAGAATCATGTAGAAAAACAGTAAAATACTTCTGAAACTGGTAAAGCAGTAGATTACCTGGCTGGCAGGTCTACAGTTGTAAGTTTGTTTCACTTCACGTGAATTACAATGAATGAACAACATGGGACAGAAATGCCCTGAATGCCCACTGGTAACCTACAAGTTAGGGCATTATTATTTTGCTCAGTCACCTAGGGTTTTATTTTTTGATGAAAATCTCTCCTTTGTGAAATGAGAACATAATGAGGTAGTGCTCTTTTGTCTCCTTTGGGAGAATCCTATCCCAAAGAGAAAGCTGTCATTACAAAAATTGTGAGGTGCATTCACTATGTTTTAGGTGCAGTTGTAAGAGAGACTTTATGAAATGTGGAAACAAAACTGTGCATCAGGGCACTTCTAGGTTGTGGGTCATCTAAAAAAGACTTCAGGTTCTTCAACATAAGTCTCCCTGTATCCAATACAAGATTAACTGTATGGTAGTTCACATCCTGAAGAGCAAGATAAGTATTGAAATTCACATCATATTGTTAGTGTCAAGCCTTTTTTTTCTGGGGATGTATTGAGTACTCTTCTGAAGTTAGGAAGCTATATTTAAAAATTTTATTAGTTGGTTCTTCTGTATTTCAGAGTTTTGGCTTTGTTGAGAAGGAGGTAACAGAAATCTTTTCACTCTCTTGTGCTGATGTCATCTGTGATATGAGGACCAGGGCAGTTAGGACTGAATTCCTACTGTCTGCAGGCTGAGAAGAGATCATTGCTATTCAGTCATGCCAGGCTGAAGACACTGCATTTTCTCTTATGATGTATATGTCACTTCTCATTAATTCTGAGAGACCTGCTACTTTAGAAACCAGGGTAAACAGAGTCATGTATTGGATTAGATCTCTGCCGTGAATAAATTTATTTCCCAGCAAGTGTAAAAAATGAGCAAGGCCAAAACCCCTCAGAGCAGAAAATGTCACAGTGATTGCTAATACATTACCGTGCAGAGAAATGCCTAATAAAACCCCTATTAGGATGTCATACCTGCTTACTACTGAACTCTCCAGAAAGTTTATTTGATATGTCTAAGCTAATTATCACAGTCTTGGTGATAAGAAGCAGCTCACCGGGCCTGAATGTGTCAGAACAGAATGACTAAATTGTGAGAATTCATGGGCCTCTGCTTTGAATAATTAACTTGACTCTTTGTAGAAAGCACACACCTAATCCCCAAGTACTCTCCAGCCCATTCTTTAATATTTTAGTCAGAAGTAGCATCCATCATTAGCTGTGCTGAACACATCATCACAGGTCTTTTTGAGTGAAAGTTGTGACAAAAAAACCCACTCTTGGCTTTCCAGCCATTACCTCTCTGTCAGACACAGCCCAGTATTGTCCTGCTCCACTCACTGCCAGCGTGCTCATGGAAACATTTCGTGTCAGCGTTGGTAATATCTTGCTCACCAAACCTCGTTTAGTGTGAACATCAGCAGCTTTGTCACACAACTGTTTGCCTCCGCCAAGCCCCGCTCTACCACGCTTGCTCTCCCTGAACGTTCCTCTTCAGCCGTATCATCTCAGTTAGGTGGAGGGCATTTGTCTAAGTCCAGACTTTGCAGGTGGAGGAGCTTTGCTGTTTTGGTTAGTTCGGTTCTTTAGATGTATCTACCAGTGGAAAAATATTTCTGTTCACTCCGTCCTGCGGGGCTGTTATTCAGAGCCCTATACTTTGAGTGGCCTGCCCCAATCTGTGCTCTCTGATAGGTGTGAAGATCGGGAACCACCAAGAATAAAAGTGGTAGTATATGCTCAGCCCCAAGGAAAGAAAAAAAACAACCAACCAATGAATTTCATTAACTCCCACTTAAATGAAAGCACAAAGAAACATGATCTTCAGGGTGTGCCCTAAAAGTTCAAAATAATAGGAGTAACCATTTTAAAAATGGCATTTGAGAGTCAATTCCAGTGAGAGAAAAAATGTCCTTTTTTAACGTGTAGAAGCTGAACACCTTTGCTAATATTGACTGGTATTGCAAAAGGAGAGGCATGGATGGTCAAAAAACCTGGCCCTAAATGCATTTCTAGGTCAAGAGCAACATCCTAAATTCTATTTGCAAAGTCCCAGGTAGCCAAGGAAAACTGTGGAGCCCCAATGTCACCAAGACAGTTACCTAATGTCCCCTAATTAGGAGGATGACAGAGTTTGCATCAGCTCCCTTGATCCATGATTTTGAGGGACACCCTGAATGAGAACAGTCTAGAGACTGTATACAAAAGTGTTGAAACCGCCTGGCTAGAAAAGGCAATTGTCCTGGTTACTATTGCTACCATCTGTATTTCGTAACAGCTGAAGGTCACCAACTGGGAACTGAATTAACAAGAAAAAAAAACAAACCTCAAACACATAACCCTTCAAAAAGGAAGATCTTACTCTTGTCATATCCTCTGGCTGCTAGCTTGATTGGGCAGGACGGGCCTACTTCAGCAAATTTGTTCATATCCTAAAATAAGAGAATGTATCACTTAAAACCATTTTGCTCCTTGACAGCTATGAAGTGTCACTCTTAAGCCACCCTAAAGACGACTCCT
>JANZYA010000015.1:15638480-15649658 GCA_027575145.1 Gyps rueppelli | reverse complement strand
GATTGTTGCTAACGCTTACTTTACAGGATAATTCTTTAATTAATAGAATATCAGAGAAAGAAAATAAAACTGATAGAAACATTTATAGTGAAATTTGCACATGCTTACATTTGTTATCGTTAAAAACTCTTGAGAGATTAAGGAAGTAAAAATATGATGAAAAAATGCTGCCAATTGTTGTAAAATACCTGTCTTTGATTTGGAAAATGTGTTAATTATTGGTCTAAAGTATTAGGTTGTGTGTTTATCTTGATGGTTTTATTGCCTCTCTTTACGGAGTGAAAACTTTGAAGACATGTCTCTACCATCTAAATACTTTTATCAGGAGTGGAAAGTAAATAAGAGTTACCTGGTTAAGATTGCAGTGACCTCAGATTGGACTGTTTGCCAATTACCTAAATAAACAAATATTTAGGCTCAGACACCTCAGACTTTAAATCAAACAACATCTCATGAGGCCTTTGTGACTTCTAACGGCTACAGAATTTTTTTAAATTTTAATCATTCCTCATTAGTTTGTCCCTTCTGACCTTTGTAAGACAAGGATTTTCAGGGGAAAAAAGAATAGTTCATCATGCAATTAGTGAATGAAGCACTCCTAGCTGTCATTTCAGCAATCCCACTGTCTGTTTAGAGATTTTTAATTAGAAAATTAAGCCATGTTTTCTGTACACACTAACTCTAATGACTATGACTGAAACCGTCATCTGCACCCTAACTGAACAGGCAGAACCATTTCTCTGTAACCTCTGGAAATCCTTTTTTCAGCAAGTGCTCCCCACCACTACTGTTCTCTGCCTTTGCGGAGAGATTATGCAACGTACATATTGCATTTACTATCCCTTTGCTTACCCTTTCATAATGCGCAGCTTCTTTCTGAGCAGCTGCCAGTGTTTTTTCCACTATTTTATGTGTGTCCGTCCACCTTATAATTCTCTTCTTCCTTGATTTGTGTCTCAAAGGGATTCCTTTCTGCAGATCATAGGAGAGGTTTGCATATGTCTAAGAATAAAAACCATGGCCAAACAATAAGCTTTTATTACAAATCCTAAGCAATTAGGCAACTTCCTATCAGATACCATCTACTTGGGATAATACCTTAAAACAGTAAATTACCTCAACCACTAAACTCTGTGTGAGAGAGAATACCACTTAAATAAAAAAAAAAAATTAAAAAAAAATTAACCAAGTCACTCCTGGCCTAGTGTGAAATCTTAAATACCTATCTTCTTCCTTTTTGGCAGGTCGGGAACTACTGAGAGCACTTTGTGTTGCATAAGTGCCCATCTCTGTCACCAATTTTTGGACTGGACCCACAGACACCTCTTCTTCAGGTTTTAGCTCCCCAGCTTCCTTCTTGATTTCAGATTCTACTATTGGGATCTAGAAACGAACAGGAAACAACTGTTACAAATAATATCAAAAAGATATTTTTGTTCTGCAGAAGGTTTTAATACAAATTATCTGCATTGTTAAGGTTTTTATAAATAAGGTCAGTTACAGTGCAACAGTTTTGAGAGAATTTGAGATAGGCAGATGTTGAAATCTATACAGAAGCCTCCTACCCATGCAATAAAGCTCACATTGCACAGGTTGTCTTAAATCCCTCTCAGAACAACCCAGACTTAAAGCACTCTTCCTTTGTTAGTGGATAAAATTAAATCGTATCTTAAAGCTGCCATAATTTTCTGAAATACAGAATTTCTCATCTCCCCTCTTAACAGATATCACTTATTCTCAGTATAAGCTAGCTTTGGGTATGCTGCTTTAAAAAAAAAAAAAACAAAAACACCAACGAATGCAAAACCCTAACTAGTTTTTACTTTAGATTTCCTGTGCACACGCCATTACATATCATGCATACTCAAAACGCTGTTGCATCTTACCTGATTTTTTTTTTTTAAGTATCTTTCTCTTAGAAAACACACTGCATAATAGTAAGTAAAACCACAAAGAGCTAGCCTAACAAAGTAAACACACCTCTCCAAGTGATCTGCGAACTTCCGTCATTACACTTTGTATATCTTCCTTTGTGCTGCAATATTCTCCAAGGATCCATAAAGCTCCTCGGTAAATCCTAAGACAAGAACAGTAACTTGAATCATGCTTTCATGATATACTAAAAAAATTTGGAGGAAAGTGAGGGTGGCATATTACAGGAGTGGCCAGCACGCCAGTAGGAAAGAAATGGAGGAAGCTGGGAGAGAAGGTTCCAAGAACTGCATGATTGATTGTGTCAAAGAAAACTAACAGGATAAATTGAATAAAGTACTAATTTTCAGCTTTGACTAGGAAGATGTTTTAAACTTACGAAAGAAAATTGTAGAGCTGAGGAACAAAAGGTTCCCAGGAGAGTGTCTAGAATGATTAAGCCAGGTTTGCCAAGCCCACCCCAGCTGGAAGCATGGAGGAGTACCTGATGCAGATGAATGATGTTCACAGCACACTCCCATTGCTCTTCTAGAGCTCTCATCCAGCACTGGAAGAGTAGGATTCTTCATAATTATTCCCAAACACCACCACGCAGTATTGCCTCCCTCTGTACAGCTGCTTCTTCTTCTTCCTCTTCTTCTTCTTCTTCTTCTACTTCTTCTACTTCTTCTTCCTCCTCCTCCTCCTCTTCTTCTTCTTCTTCTGCTACAAAGCCTTCTTGGAAAGGTTGGTCTGGTTTTTATTTTTCCTTCTTCAGTAGGTTCGGGTAAAATACACTCTTCACCCATGTCAGCTCTGCTCCGCCCAAACCTTGGGTCTCTCGAAGTACATTTGTAAAGTGATAGTTTGCCCCAGAGAGAACAACTTGGAGTGTTTCTCCGTGCCATGCCATTCTGGTTTGCTCATGTAAAAGCCCCAGCTTTCCAGTCGTCGTCGTGATGCTGGCATAGCATTGCAGACAAAATGTTCAGGGAGAATATAATTGCCAGTTGCTTCTTGCGTTGCCTCCCAACATCTTATCTGAACTTGTTGAAAGTGAATTCTCATCACAGAATAAGAGAAATAATGAGTTTCTGAGAACAGATAGTGATGGGCGGATGCCATATGAAACTGTCATCAATCTGCAAATTAAAAATAAAAAATATATTATGTATGGCCCAACAAACAAATTCTAAGGAATAACTATTTGCTCATGGACGTTCCATCATGAGAAAACATATGCTGATTTCACTACTTATTCTCGTATATATATTTTTTTTTTCCCCCCTCTGTGCTGCAAATAACATGAGGAATGTCTGGATAAGCAACTAAGATGTGGTTTGAAAGCTGTGCAGTGTTTCTGCGTTTGAATGGGTACTAAGCAGGCTCCATCTATTTTAAATTGCTACTGTTCTCTCTTTAAAGATGTTTGTTGTTCATGACCTTTTAAAATTTTCTTTTATTAGGATGTTAAGTCTTGATGTGATCATGTCATATGGATATAGACTTACAAGTCCATGCTCTTGTCAGTGGACACTTCTAACAGAGGTAAGCTCCAGGTATGATTTCTTTCTAATGCCCTTATATAGGCCAAACTTAATCACCTCTGTGTAAAAGCCTTTATAATTATCAAGCATCAGTGCTAACTGCAAAGTTACTAAAAAAAAAAATCATTTGGAATTTTATTTTCAGACATGTAACCGTAACTGACATGGTGCAGTTTGAGGCTCTGCGATCTATTGCATCTTCAAAGGGCTCCATACAAATTGATAAAGGATACTGAATACCAAATTGTGAAGGTAGAAAAAAAAAATATTGATGAAACCAAAGTGAGTGTTAGTCCTCTTCAGCAGTAGCAACACTAGGCTCATCCTATTTGGTACAGTCATTATGCTAACATGGCCTATTTTTTTCTGTAGCACCTTCATACTTTCATGACTACAAATATTCATAGCAGAGTAACTGACAGCTCAAGTAACTTGTCCAGGATTTCAGAGGAAGACTGAGCCTAAAGTAGGAAACAACCTCAGTTTCACAGTTCCCAACCACAAAGACCATTCACAGTAGCACAGCTTTTATCCTAAGACATGTACATACCAAACACCTTATCAGGGCCTGAAGGAAAAAAATCAAGAGTCAGGGAGAAGAACACGCTGCTGTGCAAACTAGAGGATCACACACTCTCTGCTCTCATCCAATCCTTGCCACAAAACTTTTCAGCCTGATGTAGAAGAGAACCAGAGCCCAGTCCAGCTTACCAACAGATAATTAGGGCACTCTCTCAGAGAACAAAGTTGCACAGGCTCAGGAGAGCACTGAAGTCTGCTGTTTCCCAATCTATGGCTCTGACCACTAAGCTTTTATGCAATACCTCCTCCTCTCCTTTCCTCATCACCTTCTGAACTTCTTTCAAAAAAAGAGAGAGAGGGAGAGAAAGCAATAAGCTACGTACAGAAAGACTTACTAGGACCAGTAAACATAGCAGTATTGGGCTGCAGAGATCGGTATTGTCAAAGTGCTTATGCAAGCAGAGCTTCAAGACAGCACTTTTATCCAGCGATGAAGTTTCCATAACAAGCTAAGACGCCATGCAAGGGCTCTGCTATTTCCAAAAGGGGTAGCTCCCCATCTCTCCCCAGCCATCTGACGACCTATCTTCCCTGTGCCAGCAGAGGTGCTTGCCCATCTCTACAGACGCTGCCCTGGAGGAAAAATAAATAAATTTTAAAAAGGACTACCTTTCCACTGGATCAGTAGCAAAGCACATGGCTACAAGAACTCCTGCCGGCCTAATGAATGTGCCAGGGGTAGAAACGCCTCGCTCAGCCACAGCATCGTTATAGTTCACCTGCATTGGGATGTAGTTTCACAAAGAGGGCATGAGCAAGCAAGCATCTTAACACACTCCTCAGAGACCTTCTTTTGACTTTGGCCACCTCCTGTCCTCTGAAGCCTCATGTGGGCTTTTGCAAATCCCATCCTGATGTCTACGTGTGTCTCTTCATACTAAGTGAAGAGAATTTGTATATTTATCTTAGCTTTGCAAATGCTGGAGCTGAGGACCTGAGGTTGTAAGGGTGCTGCAATGCTTCATCATGCAACATCACCCAGATCCTTTGGGAATGCCAGAGCTCAGGAAAAAGAATAGTTTTGTTGGTAGTTGTTAGTTCTAATTAACTGGAGGGTGGGGAGCATCTGAAACACAAACACTTTGGGGGAAAAAAAGGTCAAGCTTCTGCTTATTTTTTTTAATTTGAAAAGCAAACTATGAGCAACAAAAATATAAGCATTACAGAAACAACCTGTGTCTGGGAACAAGGACATTTTAAAATTGAAAAAATGTCAGCCAGGAATTTTCACCCTTTTAAAACAAAACATATTAATTGCACTGCTCCACAACTTTGTGGTTTTAGGTAACCTCTTTAATTTTACATCAGACAGGCCAAGAAAGTCCCTGAAACACCAACCCAATTTTAAAGGCAGAAGGAAGGGAGGACAAAGAAAGAAGAAAAAAAGTGAACTACATATTCATAGACAAGTCAAGATTGAAAAGGTATTCAAAGAACAACAAAAAGAGGACACCTCTAATGCATTATAGAGGATGAAAAATATGAAAGGTGTTTAATTGCCTAAGCAGATGCCAGCAGTGCAATGTATGAAAAAGCAAAAGCAAACAAGGTTTTCTGTCCCCTCAGTTACAAGATAAAACGTCTGCATTTGCCAGCTGCCTCTGTGTAAGGAAAATGAATAATTTTAAAATGTTAACATTATCACAGGAGTAACAGCTTACTGAGCACAGGACGAATTCTGCCATTAGTACATGCCTCACTCACCCTGATCACCGAGAGATACCATGGGACCATCTGAAAGGGGTTCCGCTGTGCAGAAGTGCTTGAAATGAGTGCAGTTATATTAAATGTAGGAGGAAAGAAGAAAGGTACGTGACAAACCGATTCAAGACTCCAGGAAGCAAGCCACACAAATGACTGTTGAGTTGTGCAATGACTCAGCAGGAGAAAAAAAAAAAAAATTTTTAAAAAAGGGAAAAAATATAGCAGCAGATAGGAAAGTAGGAAAATCTTTTCTGCGAGAAATGACAGCTACCATAAAAAATAAGTAAAATAAAAAGAAACAAGAAGAGTTCTCAGTCTGGAATCTTGCCTAGTCCCATAAGCTCTGCGCACAAAGTTGTTTCTCCTAATCAGCCATTCTTTACTACCCTTTGCAGCACACCTGAGCAAGCAGAGGAGCAGGAAACTGAGCTCGCTTTAACCCCTGCTTCACCACTACCTCTGCCCAGGTAGGCTGATAATGTGCTTTTCTTGGTGAGCAACATGATAGGAAGCCAAAGCCAGGACAGAAGTCAGATAAGCACATAGCAGAAAGAAAATACTAGCCCGGACTGGAGAAACTCGGATGTCACCGACCGGTGAGGCCGTGACATACGTGAGGTGAGAGATGCCCAGACAGTCCCAGCAGACAAACCAATCCACAAGCTACAGCAAGAGCCATAAATTTCTAGTTTCCTTAATTCAGGAGTCATTCTGAGTATGTGGAAAAACCCACTTTATTCACTCATAGCATTCAATAACCAGTCTTAGGGTGTAAGTTCATTCCTTCTGGTCTCCTGTCTGCAGACAGGAGGAAAGTGAAAAATTGGAAAAAGTTATTTTTCCTAATTGCTTACTGGCAACTGCCTTAAAATCTGGAAGTGTGGATTTGATTAAAGCCATTGTCCAAACACAGTGTCGATGTTGCGAGCATTAAGGACAATGTGAGAACTCCTTCCCTCTGCTAGACCTTGTAAGGATGGAAAGGACAAGATGAATTCACAGACACAATAGCTGTTTCTTTCTCAGGCTAGAGCTGACTGCGAGGACATTGCATTGAGATTTTGAAAGCACCTTGTCAGAATCTTCCAGTATTTAATTATCCTTGCTGCTATGAAACTGCCTTATTTTGAGTTTGAGTTTGTCTAACTTTAATTTCCAGCTGCTGGACTTAGTTGTGCCTTCAGAAGCAGGATTGCAAAGTTCCCCTGTTGTCAGACAGTAAGTACCCCATACACAGTGATAAACTCCTGGTTCAGCCTTCTCTTTGGCAAGATGGGGTCCTTTATGCCTTGTGTCCTGATGTCTGTTTTCCAGCCCCTGGATGATCTGTGGGGCCTGTTTCTGAACTTTCTCCAGCATTTATGCATCTTGAAGGGTTTACACTAGAGCAGAATGCCCAATTCCAAGTGCTGTTGCTGTCAGTGTTGACAGCGTGGCCTCATTCTACACAATATTTCCCTTTTGACGCTTTCAGGAGGCTTGTTTGGAGTTGTTGGGCTGGGTACCTGGTCTTGTTGCACTTCACATCATGGCTCTGTTTCTTGGAAGCAGAAAGTCTGTGAGTGAAACCGGGACACCCTGCTAGAATTTAGAAGAGTTGAGGAGGAAGAAATAATGTGAATTAGAAATACCAAGCAGGGGAAAAAAAGATTGCAGAATTCAATTTGGGATAGAGCATGAACCTTGGGGTGCAGCATCTGTGAACTCAGCCACCTTGAAAACAATCTGAAAGACACGTGCTTGATGGGATGGGGGAGACCCAGACAGCAGAAATCCTCAAAAGGGGAAGAGTGAACAAAGCACGAGGCGATGATATCTGATAGCAACAGAAACAGATGAGAGGACTTTTGAGCTGCAGGTGAGGAGGCGATGACATCTCCAAATTGCAGTGGAACCACTATATACCTGAAAGCTATGGTGCTTTTTGAGAGATAAACATGAAGAGGCTTTTAAAGCTAAATCACGTCGCTTGAGGATTGTCCCCATCCTGGCACGTGATATTGAGCAGGTATTGGTAAAATAATGATAATTGCCTTGGTAAGGTGTTTGAGGCAAGCTGTACCTGTTAGGGCCTGGAGAGACATCCCTGGTATTTATTTTTATGTTGTGCAACAAGGTTAAACAACAGCTTATTTTTTGTCACTGATGATACCTTGAGCTGGGTTTGTACCGATAACATTTTCTACATTTTCAGGTGAAGTAAGCTCTGTTAAAACTACTTGGTTGGTAACATAAGGATTGTGTCAGCAAGGATCACTTGTTGTCAGTCTATTCATAGACTGTTGGTCCATACTCCCATGAATAATATACTCAAGTGAGTAGCTGTATTGGATCAGCAAGACTAGTGTCCTCAGCAAGAATAAAGAGTTTAAGCAAGACTAAGCTGTGTAAATGAATTATATCTAGATTGCCAAAAGGCTAAGAAAACCTGCCATAACTCTGTAAATTTTCTGAAAATTTTGCTTTTCTTTAAAAAGTCCAAACATTAACTGATAGAGTTAAAAATTTTACTTGCTTGGACTGTGAATTAAATAATTTTCTCACGAGAAATAATTAATTGTTAATTGTTCTTTCTCCTTTTTTTAGCCTTATCTCATGGAATAAGTTGTCATTATAAGAGATCAAAAAGCCCATTTTTCTCAGGGAAGCCTAGATTCCAGGACATATTGAAAACCTGATTGTAAACTGGATATTTGGCAATAGAATTCCCATTAAAATATATAAAATTATTATTTTTGAAACAGTTTGTGTTACATACATTTCCATTTCTAGTACTTTAAGTAAGATAACACTCCTTCCAAGAAACGAGAACGTTTCACAATCTCTTTAGAATCACCAAAACAGAAATACCCTGGAAATTACATCTAGATTATCATCTCATCATTTGTATCTAAGGTTTGATACCAAAACAACAGCTTAAGTTTAGAAATTTATTACAAGCAGTATCAAATTGTTTCATCCTGGCACCTTCTGTATGAGAGCAGTAGCTGGATGTTTTTAATTTTGGAGCTGGGCTCTGGCTAGAGAGCGAGAGAGTGAGGGACCATTAGGTGGCTAGGCAAGTGCAGAGCCACGGTGTTGGTGGGGCTGTGAAAGGGCTGCCAAGGGAAGGGGAGGGCCGGCAATAGCTTTTAGCTCTGGCCACTTCTGTGTGGGAGCCCTCGCTGGCTGCTCTTCATTTTCTTGCTGGGTTCTGGCAAGTGACAGGTAGAGCTTTTAGAGAAAGCACAGAACCCCCACATTGTGTGGCT
This sequence comes from Gyps rueppelli, assembly GCA_027575145.1. NCBI lineage: Eukaryota > Metazoa > Chordata > Aves > Accipitriformes > Accipitridae > Gyps > Gyps rueppelli. The sequence continues at coordinate 15,640,663 of JANZYA010000015.1, read as the reverse complement.
ATGAAGGGGCTTAGGTACTCAAAAGAGAAAGCCAAATTCACAGCAAATTGACAGAAAACATAGATACAATAAGATCATAAAAATACTGATAAAGTATGCCAAAGAAAAAGAAAAGATCAGAACCTGATGCCAGAGCCCAAAATGTTGAGTGTAGCATTTTCACGTTGTAATCCTCATTGATTAGAAAATTGTATCAAAGTTGTTAGAAGGTGATTTGAAAAAAATCCTTGGAGCTGCAACCTCTATTTAGCTCAACTAAATTACAGAGCAGAACTCTTGAAACTGAGATTGTCATCTGCTGAAATACCTAATAGAAATCAATAGGACCACCTCGTTATGTAACTGTCTCTGTTAAAATGCAAGTTCTGTGGAACTGTGTGGAAATGCAAGTTCTTTATAAATATCATAAAATCACTACGATAAAGTATATTTAAGCAACCACAAGACAGCATGTTTTATATATGTTTATATATAAAATACATAACAGCAAAGTAGGGGCTCAAAAGGCAGTATTGTCTCCTAGAGATGGTCTTTGTCACACACAGACTGCAGAAGGGTAGGAGATATCCACAGCTTCTGATGGAAAAGAAGGAGGAAAATGAGTAAGATCCTGACTTTACAAATTCAAAAGTAGAAGAGTCTGTAAAAAAGCCAAAGGATGATCAGCTAATATGAGAAGATGACTATGAGCAGCACAACACACAAAGTAAAACCTGATGGATGCTTGCTTGCTCTACAAGAATTCAACTGCAGGCTCTGTAAGTCAGAGAAGACCAAACTGACATTGTTTGAGAACTTGAAATACACATTCTTCTTTCAGAGGGGAAAGACATACAGGTGGCTGGCCTTTTAAAGCTTTCAAGATCCGGGTTTCAAACAACCCCTGTTAGGGTCACTAATCATTAGCTGCTTGACAGAATGGGGGTCTTTCTCTCTCCCTTGCAAATTTCTCCCCCCTTTATGTGATAGTTTAATTTTTACTTGCAATAAGAATTCAGTTCTTCTCTCTTTCACTAGCACATAAGAATGTGGATGAAGTTGCAAAATTTAATACAACCAAAAGATGAAAATATTAGTGTTCACTTTCATATTTCTTTTGTCTTAGCTGTAAAATGGGGACAGTAAATTTAACAATGCAGCTCACATGAGTGATTAGGCTTCATTAAGATTTCCACAGATTGTATTTTTTAGGTACCGAGTGTTATTATTTTTATCTCTCTCCGTCTGATGAAGGGATTTAGAATGTCTTTCAACATATTTCTTATCGCATTTGCCTTTTTTTTTTAAACTCAGATATTCAGAGTCCTGTTTCTTGAAAGCTCTGTATAATATCTGGGTTGATAACACACCTTGGGACTCTTCTAAGATAGCCCCAAGTGTTTTATGTATACACTAAAATTAACATACTTTGGTTTAGATTACAATACAACCCAAAATCCTACCTTCTCGGCTGAGAACCACAAATACGTGCACTAGTTCTTGTGATCTGGAGGAGCCTGCAGTTTATGGGTCTGGCTGGCTAAATTCACATTATGCTAGAAGATGTATTTAAGGAATATTGTAAAGGCTGTGAAGAAAAATATTCAAAAGTTAAATACCAGAATTAGGACCAATTCCTGAATAACTTACTACCCATTCATTTGACATTAATTTCTAGATACAAAAGTAAGAGTTCTGCACTAGGCGCTTAAAAGTTGCTTTATAGGACTTGCTCACCTGAATGTTGCTGGACCTTCATGTGTCAGAACAATTTTTTCAATTCTTTGTGAACCACACTTCTGCATAATTCAACACACACACACCAGTTCATGAATGCCATGACAAGCCCACTGTACTCACTACACATGCCTTTTCTCAAGTAATTGAGTTTATTATTTTGATGCCAAAATGAAAAGGTACTATGGAAATTATGCAGTATAGTTTTCTTTTGTGCACAATAATATTCTAGACTGTGCTGACAATTTTAGGGCTTTAAATTACCAGAAGAACAACTAACAACTCTTTATGATACCACAAAATGGCTGTATTGTATTCTGACTGTAAAAGGCTGATGTGAAAATTATAGCTGAGGTTTTACCTCTGGGTTGGGTTTTTTTCCATTTCATTTGTCTGTTTTCAGGCTACTTACAGATGGATTTTCACCGCGACATAATAAGTAGTGGCAGTGGTTTAACAGAACCTTT
>JANZYA010000015.1:15142238-15155141 GCA_027575145.1 Gyps rueppelli | reverse complement strand
TAAAGGTCATCTAGTGTGTCCATTGTCCATCCCTCCCCCCCCAAATGAGCAGGGGCATCTTCAACTAATAAACACAATCTCAGAGCCCATTGGGTGCTTTGGGCTGACTTGTGACTAAAAAAAAGGGGTGGCAGGAGACTATGAGAATTTAACAGCCAAAAGACAGAACTTATACGAGGGGAAATCCAAGCAAAATCAAATAAACTGTGGCAAGGGGGCTGTAGAGAAGTAGAGGAGATTTGTGGCAGGAGTTACCATAATTACTAGCAGCAAAATTGATATAATAATGGCCATATGGGTATTTTTCTGTAATTATCATTATTATCTAATCAGCTTCTAAACACTGCCCTGGCTTCTGAATGGCCAGAGATGACTTCTGGGGCTAGATTATTCTCTTGTTGTGAGATAAATGAATGGAAATACACTGAGGATATTCTTCCCTAGACCATTTTGATTAACAGCAGACTCATTAGTGCTTTGAGCAATTGATATTTGAAAAAAAAAACCCAAACCCAATGTTGCCCAGCTCCTTTCATTGCTGCTGCTCCTTTTTGCTACTCAGTAAAACAGGAACAGCTGCTTCTTTCGGAGAAGGGTCAGCTTCTCTGAACCGTGCTGCATGGAGCCCAGGGCGATGTGGACCACAGGTCACTTCTTTGGAATCTGGGTTCTCAGATGAGCTGAGAAATCAGCCGAGCCCTTGATGCCACCCAGGAAGGGAAAGGATGCTGCAGAGGGAGCTCAATGCACAGCATGTCACCTCTCCACATACACCTCCTAGAGATGATTCAGGCCCATGAAATTACTTGACAGCTGCCGATATAGTTAGGATGATCCTTTAAAGCTCTGCTTCACTCTCTCCACCTGTCAGCTTCCTCTGCACATGATATGCTTGTAAGAAGCAGCGTACCATCTCCCCAGAAACCAAATTAATACACAGCTGCTTTTGCCTTTGATGTAAAGAAGTTACTATTACTTCAGAAAGTGCTATTTTCTAAAAGTAGTTTCAAATGCATGTTAAATTTTTATTAAGGAAGATGCCCTTTTGAAATAAGAGATGTAAAAAAGAAAAATTCTATTTCTTTTCCCCTGATATTTGCTTATGTTTAAAATCCATCCTTTCTGAGTTCAGTTTTATTCATTATTCCTTAATGAAATAAATTCTGTCTGTTTGAGCGAAACATCTTCTTTAATAAAATCCTCGTATGGACCTGAGATTTTCTTTGCTTCATTTAGACCTGTTACTTAGCTTTCTTCAGAATCTTTGCAGATTTTGGATTAATATTAAAAGGGCCACTATGGAGACAGCATCCCATACTAGCTGCTGTTCCATAAATATACAAAGAAATGTAGCCTCCTATACTTTTTCTAAACCATACTAGCCTACAGGACAAGAGGCTGATTTCTTTTTTCACACCTTGAACATATGTTCACCATTGAACCTCTGCATTTTTTGTAGGTTTGGTCTCTTGCTGGGTATATGCCTGGGAGATCAAGCAGAAATTCACATCTGTTTTTTCTTCTGGCAGTGTGCTTGCCTGAGAAATCAAGTGGAAATACACATGTGGGATTTTTCTAACTGGTCTTAATATGTCTGCAGGTGTTTCCAACAAAGAAAGCCAAAACAGTAATTAAAAGGATGCTACCAGGTTTAAAAAAATAAAAAATTAAAAGAAAAAATATTTGAGAATCTTTGCTTGTGTTCCTAAGGAAGTTGGGTTTTTGTTTGTTTTGGGTTTTTGGGGTTTTTTTTTTCATTTTTCTAAATTCCTTTCATATGCAACACTTCCATTTACTTTCATCCTTATTGATGATGGCCATTAGTTTTCATCATTCCTTTTCTCAAAAACAAAACAAAAAAACCTACTTCACATGCGTCTGCTTGTAATTCCTGTTTCTTATACAGGCTATAAACATTTTCAGTGAGATTTATGAATACACAGTTGTTATTTATGTTTTTGCAAAACTAATTCAAATTCAAATGTAAATGGTAAATTAATCTTCTTAATTACAAAGGGCTGTTTGGGATGGGTGAGTATATTTTTTCACTTTCATTTAGTCATCTCATGTGAAGAGTCAAAGCTATGAGCCTTATGTTAATAGCTTCCATAATAAAAGTGGTGGAGAGCTAGATCCTCCAAAGTTAGTGTCGTCTAGGTGGCACTATTTTGGTTTAAAAGACATAATTTTCTGACATGCCAGGGCTTAGTAACTTCAGTAGAATTTTACAAGCAATAGAAGTCTTTGAGGCTGTAGTAAAAAAAAAATACCACCAGATTGGCAGAACTAATGTGATCTAGATGGCATAATATTTAAGTTGAAATAACACTAAAAAAATCACATTCTTAAATGTAAAGGTTTGGATAACTTAGAATGACTTTTTAAGTTCACAGCATACTTCTGCCCTTTGTTACTGTATTCTATGTTCACTTGTAACATGTAAACACTAGAAAAATCTACAGTCAATGTAAAAAAAAAATTAAAAATCTAAGTCAATCTATCTGGAGCTCAGAGGTTTGTCTTCCTCTAAGAGCCTGGCTGACCAGTTGAATTCTTCCTTGTGCTCCACTGAGCTGATGAGGGGGCTAGGGTGCTCCATCGAGGTGACTTGTAGCATCTGTTATGCCATGCAATTCTCCAGACATCTGTATGGCGGATGTGGCACAAGATTTAGGGATACTCATGTCCTGCAGGGTAGATGACTAGAGGCCTAATGGGATATCTGACATTTTCTTCAGAGATCTAAACAAAGGCATCTAACATCCCTTGATGTGCTCCAGGGTGTCTGAGACATCCATATGGGGCTGGCAGATATGGCACCTATGAGGGACCTGTGTGCTTCTACACGAGCAGCTGGAGGCAGGATACCCTACAGCATCTAAAATTTCATTGATTGCTTAGGTTAGTCATATAATGTACCGTAATACTTTTTCATAGGGAACTGACAGTAGACATGTAATCTATAATGAATAATTAACATGGACAGTTTAGGCATATTCTTCTCACAGAATATCTATGAGTAGATTAAGCTTTATTTGAATCAATCCATTATTTAAAATTATTAGCTTTTTTTTCTTGTTGCAGTTTTTATAGTCTTTTGATTGACTGCACTTAATTCTCTACATATTATTAATATTTGATGTTCCAGTTCTACTGGTTTTGGGGGAGAAATGGCACAGAACAGAAATGTACATATCTTATGTTAAAGTACAGTCTTACACTTTGATGTTGCGGGCACTTCTCACTGTTTTTCCCGAGAATAGTTTTCTATTTAGGTGAAACAGGTTTTCTAAATTCCATAACTGGGGTAGTGAAAAATTTCTCAAATTGGTTGTTTACTGGTTTTAAGGGTAAATTATTTGCTTTACTCTTGTAACTCCCACAGTCATTTGTACCATTCAAATATTTCCCTTCAGCAACATCTCTGCTCATCCCTCCTCCCTCCCTGGCAGAAGTCTGCGGTGGGCGTAGCACAGACCTCAGAGCAGGGGGGGACCTGTAGCCGGAGACCTAAGGACACAAACTGCTCTTCTGTGCAAATCAGTCGTTTCCAACTCAATAGTCCCCACCCTCCACAAAGATTTTTTTTGTCATTCTTGGTTTCCTTTCAGTGTTTTCTCTTAAGTCAGATCTTTTAAACCTTTTTCTTCCATTCTCTGACACCCTATAAATTAACAACAGTAACCTCAGCTTGATTCCAGTTTTTATGGGCGGTGCCTATAATGGACAACGGTAGTGTATCCAAGCCAAGTTGGCCATCTTTGTGCTTTACAATGCCAAAAACTTCAAAGCTTCTTCCTTTTAGAACTCTAAAGCAATGCAAGTTTGTGTTTCTTCATATCATCAAACTTAATTATTGGCAATAAGCAACTGCTGGCAGGAGCAGCACGTCACATGGCTCCGTTTCTGCTTTAGAAAAGGTCAGCATATGGCATAAACACTTTGCTGTATTATGCAGCCTTGTACTCTGATCACATAACACATGCTTCAGAAAGCATTATGCAATGTTATACTCACTGATTAATGACTGCTTGCACAAGAAGTTTTTCATTACCCTGAATGCTAGCATCCTGGGAATGATTAACTTTGTGACATAACTCTCATCACATAAATATGGAAGATTCAAATATAGCCTCAAAATAACGTGTTTCAGAAATAACTGAACACTTTCTTGCTTAGTACTGTGTACAGTACATGATTAACAACTGCTTTAAACCTTCAGAGTTGAATAGAAGAGCCTATTTGTGAGAACTGGAAACAAGATTTATTTTTAGGGTTTAAAGTTTTACCCAAGATGATTTTTTGCACACAGCAGCATCTCATTCGCAATGTTTTTCCTCCGCTTGTGTAAGTTTGAATTTCCTGAGAAAAATCTGTGCCAACTATTTTCAGTGTTCAGCCAGTGAGTTAAACAGAACAAGTCAAATCTAGCCCTTATTTAGACCAGCAACTGCGTGTGTGTAAAATGACTCAGTCCAGTGTGTTCAGTATTACAGTGCATACAGTTGTGTGCTTAAATCAGCATGGTTATAGCAGAGTAAATTCCCAATAATTGCTGATTTTCCTGCAAGCAGAGTAAGAAAGCACAGTGTGGTCCCGAATGAAGCAGCTTGCAAACTTACAGTCTGAACATTGCTACACGTTCACATTTAACATTTTTGTATTCTATTGTTTTATCATTCCATGTTCAAATTTTGCAGAATCTTATGTTAAAAAGCATGATGACAGTGCATCCCAGATGTTATCGTCTTAAGGATGTACAAAAGGGGAAAAGCCTATAAAAAGAAATGTTCCTCACCATATTCCTCCACATATGAAGATTCATCCCCAGTTTTGAAGTACTGTCAATTGCTACCAGTTATCTATGTTTCAACAGCTTTGTTAAGGAGAAAGTTGGTTTGCCTATTTGGAAATTCAAGATCAGTTTTCACAAGGAAATAACTATATTAAACTTCCACTTACTAATTTTCCTTTAAATGTCAGACTAAAAAAAATGACATCTGCTTCTTATGATTCTCTCTCCTGTAAGTAATCCTGCTCACAATCAGTCACATTAAATAAAGCTACTTAAAGTCCTTACAGTAGGGGGGGTGGTTTAGGATGTCACCACAGTCCTCCAATGTGCTTTAGGACAGGAGAAACAGGTGCTGCTTCTCCTCTTCCTGGCTGTTTCTTGAGAACAGAACTTGCTGTAGGAATTATTTTTCTGTTTGTCTGTTTTATCTACTTAGATATTTTTGTCTATATAAACCTCTCTTAATTTGGTTGCTTTATTGAATGGTTGCTAGCTATTAGGTTGCAGCACTCACCACTACTTCCCTGCTGTCTTTGCCAACCTAATTAGTGTTTTTTCTGTTTAATGTAAGGATATAGACTCAGTCCTGCAAAGGAGGTGCTTCATTCCTCCCACCTGAAACATCATCCTCTTATTCTGCAAAGCAGCCCAGCATCTGTTTAGCTTTTAGGAATGAGTTCAAGTCCCAGCGGTTTCAATTATTTTTGGTTCTAAGAATTTGGTTTTAAAGGTACAGAGATGCTAACTTTCTGTTACCACCAGTGGAAGCCACACACCTTAAAACTGCTATTTTGCTGGGTAATATTGTGAGCGCAAAAGTATTCAGAATTCAGTACCTCCTGAAGATGTTTGCTGAGCCGAGCTATGGATGGCTTTCCTAAGACTCGCAGCAATACCTGTAACACTCAACTCAGGTAATACATCTGTGGCAACCGAAATGTTTTTCTCTGATCTCACCAAAGCCCCAGACTTACGGTGTCTCTGCTAAAACTAAAGGCATATTTTTTAAAAAATATTTTTGATTCATTGCTGCTCTTTTGCAAATGATATCTGAACCCACTGACATCCGTGGAGTTTTGCCTGAGTGAAAGACAACAGTTTTAGCCTCTTTCCGTATTATTTGTAAAAACTGGGATATTCTTGGTGTGTTTGTATGGTGTGTAACGTTACTTCCCTATACAGATTTCTTTTTGTTACATATCAGTTTATCAGGAAAATCCAATTGAAGTTGCTGTTATGTTTAAGAAAATTAAGACAGTTATGAAACGTAGAACATACATTTAACGTTATTGAGCAGAACAGAGCATTTTATAAAAACTTACTGAAACTCAGTTAATGTAAAAATACTTAGCATACTGTGTGTAGTTTAAGTACTGCCAACTAATAATCAAGCAGTTTAGTAGTATAGTTCTTAGAATCTCAATCTGCAAACAAGTTGTGAAAGAAAAGGCCTGCTTCAGTTTTCAGACAATTTGACAGTGCAGCTTAGTGATATCCCTCTGTGACGTGACATCTCTTGTCTTTATGAAACTGTATTCTAGTCAGATGAATTCTGACAAGAGCCTTTGCCTATGATCAGTCAAGGTTCTTTGTGGGAACATTGGACTATCTGGCACAGAGCAACACAGGAATCAGACCTGCTGGCCTTCAGAATATTTATTTTCTATATGCAGGGAAATGGCAGGATCTGAAAAGGAAGGAAAGAATGCTTATTTGTAAATTTTTAAAAGATTGCGTTAATGGAGCACGCATTTCTGTATCTGTCAATTACTTTTCCAATTTTCTACCTCCCCCACTCCTTCAGATGATCACTCTGGTTCCTCATTCTCTTTCAAAAGTTTTTGTGTGATTCCACTGTGCTCTGATTGTCAGTCTGCCTGCTACTCCCATTTTTTTAAAACCTGCCATATTTTCCTGAAGAACTCCCATTTGACAGTGTTCTAGCTGGCAATTTTCAGTCTCACTTCTGCTTTCCAGTATGTCACACTACTTTGACCCAGATTATCAATGTCCTTTCATACTTTAGCATGTTATTGCCCTCACTGTCTCAGTTATCTCTTACTCTTCATCTCTGTCCCTCAGCTTTCATGAGTCTCTCCTTTCTTCATTGTTGTACTTTATCAACTCTCCTAGCATCTGCTGCTTCTGAAAATGTTTGTAATGTTGGTAACTTTGAAATGTTTTCCTTTGTTTATTGATGTTTTTCAAGTTTCAGAACTAAGATCCCTTCTTTTTTTCTATCTCTGTATGATATTGTTTGATCCCAAAATTTTGGCTGTGTCTCTAATGTAGAGTTCCTAAACATATACCAGGCATTTTTGCTGCTGAAATCTTCCAGAGCTAATCATTTTGCAAATACATTCTCTGGCATATCTGCCTGCATTTTAGATGAGCACTCTAGAAATGATTGTCACAATTTAAAGTGTCGCTGCTGCTGTAATCCAGAAAAGGGTAAAGATACTTTGAAGATTTAAATGATGGGAGATAGCAACAGAACAGTCAGCCTTGTACTCAATCAGAGATGGCAACAGTGTAAGTCTTTGTGAATATGAAAATAAATAGCTCCTCTTTGACATAGTAGAGAAGAGCAAATTGGTAGCAAGATGGAAGACAATGGACATGATCCAATTTCAGCACATATACTAGCATAACATTTATAGCCACTTCCTGAACTGATGCAGGAGGGCAATTTTTTTGTTTAAGACTACACAAAAAGTGTAGCAGTCAAATCATGTGGAAGTCATATCCTAGCAGTCAAGACCAATGAAATTTTACCTGAGTGGATGGATTAGAGATTACTTTCTTCGTGCTGCTGTACAAAAAGAATGTGAAATATTTAGCCATTACTTGTACAGGTGGACCTACAAAAAGGTGAAACTGGAGATCTGTCCTGGCTGTTGGCTGGAGTGATAGGGAGGATGTCATAGTGATCCACAGAGGACATACTGCAAAGAGCTTATGGGGAGGATTAAGAGCCCTCTTGGATATGCTGAGCTTTTCCTAATGGCTAAAATGTTGTGTGAAAGCACTAACAAGTCTGAAACAGAATTGTGGTTAAAAGCTACTTGTTCTGCATGTGTGATGTCTGTATAACATTGACTTTTATATTTCTGTTGTTCAAAGTAAGGCGTAGAGCTACTGGAGAAGGTCTGACAAGTCAAAGGTGGGATGAATTTTGATTATGGTGAGGTCATCAGAGACAGTGATAAGAACAGGTTAAACTAGATGAAACAGGCTAAAACATGAGCTAGAACTGGGGAAGAGGAACTTTTAGGTACTGTGAACTGGTCATTTGGTGAAAACAAAGTCGGACAGGAGGAGGAGACATGGTAGCAGCTACAGAAATCCAAGCTTATTTTTAAAGAGGACAGGTCCCTCATTTTTATCACGAGGGACATGGTTAGAAGGGAAGGATGTTTTTTTGTTGGGAGGCTTTATTTTCTAAATGCAACTTAAATTGCAATCTAAAGCTACCATAAAGTTTACTGCTGCACAGTAACTTTTAAAAATATTACTGCTCCAGTCAAAAGCATGCTTATGATTTGTGCAATCACAGAATGCATTTACATTATGTGTTTATTTTAGTATGCCAAATCAACAGGCTATGTGTCAGGCACAAACAGTAGGTAGAAGATACCTATCTAGCCTGTGTATTGTAAAATGCCACCTTACAGGAACTTCAGAGCTGTGTATTCATACCAACAGACCGAATGAAACAAAAGTCTTCTGTAGTTCTTCTTCTGACTTCTGTTCCTTGGAGGTAAGCACAGCTACCAGAAGCGGAAGGAAAAGGAAGAGCCAAACCCCAGCTGTCTGGTGTCATCTAAGCTGTTTGTGCATTTCCTCTTTGATGATCTTGGCAATGGCAACTAACCAGCTGGGCCGTGTGTCAGCTTTTTTCCGGGGAATGGAGGGGAGGAGGAACATTCATACACATACGCTCTTGTCTCTGGTCTCTTTTGGGAAGCAGCAATTAACAGCTGAGAGGTTATTAAAAATTTCTTCCTAAATTACATCTTATCTATGGCTTGCTCCTTTCTAAACAGTGTAACAAACCTTAATGAGTGGCAGGGCTCATTTTAAGACCATAAGACTAGAGGCAACAATTTCATGAGGAAACAAATCTTAATCCTGAACCTCCAGCCTAGGTCATGTAGGGCTAGCTTTAAATGTGGGCTGGCTCGTTCAGATAGCAAACACCATGAAACCATGGTAGCACCTACCACAGGTTTACCATCTGAATAATCATTCAGCTTTGTGAGTTCTGGGGCTGTTAACTACTTTGTTATCAGTCACCCAAATAAGCTTACAGATTGCATACCTGCTGTGTTTACCCAAGAACCGGTCACATCTGTGATGGCAGCGTAAATACAACTTTTGACTGAGGTCATGTTTGTTTTTTTTTATTGAAAAGAAAAGGCTGTAGCTGTAGACCCTTAAGACTTAGACACTTCACTGAGACTTCTGTTAATGTGCTGCTTTTCATTTCACATTGTTTATAGGCTCATAAGGTTGTGGCTCTTAATTTTTTAATTCCTATCTTAGTAATATAAGTTTTATGACTTTATGCAGTTCTGAGAAATTCAGAATGGCAATAACTTTCCCAGTGAACAGTTTTGTGCAAACTTAGTATCAAAATTTGTCAAGGCCATATAGGAATGTTCAGTAGCAGTCACTCGACACATCTTCTTCTATTTCCAAGAAATAAACATTACCAATCAAGTAAACAAAGTGTTTTTCTTTCCTTTTATCTTTTGAATATAGAAATAGAAAATAATACGTAGGACTGCATGAAATAGTAGATACTATAATCAATCTATTTGTACATCTCCTGTCCTTCTCTCATTTCTTAAACCCTAGTAAAGTTGTACCATTGCATCTTATTACTCAGTTGTGGTATACCTTCTAATCTATCAAATTAATCAGGCATCCTAAAGTTTTTTGTCAATTTATCTATCATGTCAGACAAGAAGCATTGGACTAGCATACACCCATCACACAGTGCACTAAAAATCAATGGAAAGTAACCCTGTTTACTGCAGCATTTTACACTGAGTGTAGTTAACATACTGTCATTCAGTAAACAAAGTACTTTGTAATGTAGAATATATTAATTTGCTATAAGGTATTTCAAAATAAGGTGACATATTTCAACACTTTTCTTAGTGCCAGCATTACAAGTATGAAGAGACTGTTTTTTGATAGATTGAGCAGCACATAGCAAATCAGAAGTTACTTTTGGTGGTTGCTCCTTTAATGAGATGTATCACACAGCTTGGATAAATTATGTGCTGTGTGAAGCAACTTATCATGCCAGAATATACAGTATATTGTCATGGGCTTTTTTTCTTTTTTCTTTTTTTTTTTTTTTTCCCTTTTTGATTCTCTGGTATTCTGATGAATTATTTGCAGCATTTCCCTTTCACTGCTGCTAGAATAATCAAGTTATGTTTCTTGAACATCAGTCTATCATTTTCATTGACTTCCTCCGTTGTCAAAGATATAGTGAGGAGGAAAAAAACCCCACTACCAACTCGTATTTTGACAGCGTGCTCAGCCCTGGTGTGGTACTTCAGGAGACGCGTCCTGACGCTCCTCAACAGAGCCACAATCCCGTGTAGAATTTGGCGCTGTGCATTAAGACACAACTTGTGCGTGCACGCGAGCGCCTGCACAGACTAGCTTCAATTTGCCCTAAGTTTACACAGCCCTTGGATTTCACCTTGGATATGGGATTCAAACGACTGAAGTCAGCCAAGGATGGCTTTGTTTCAAGCCAAAATCACATTAAGCCTCTGAGTATCAAATGGTTCCCTGCAAAACCTTAAATCAGCCCAGGTCCCCTCCAACTCAGTCTAGGCTCGTAAAACTTACGGTAAAATTCAGTTTCAAGTTCATAACAAAACCCAAAGGCAGGTTTCAGGTTCACTTTTGGATTTTGTTCTGAATGTTTGCCTAGCTCTGCTCAATGCAAGGTCACACAGACTGGATGGGGGAAAGGCTTTTTAAAATGTTTCCATTCTCCAAAACAGAGATAAGCACATGACTGTGAGCTGGTGTGACCGTGGGGTGAAAATTAAATGAGCATCAGATAGGAATGTCCATTCAGGAGAAGTAAATTTTCAGAAGTGTGGACTGAAACCAGGCTAAGTAAAAGGGTCAAAAGAAAACTTCCCCGTCCTGGGAAGCTGACTATCAAGATGTCAGCATAAGAACTCTTGCTCTCCTCTCCCTCTAGCCTCTTCAGCACCTTGTCCTTTCCTCCTTGTTGCCCGAGATGTATAAGCTGCTGTACCTCAACTCTGATGTCTTGGGGAATCTCCAGCTCCCTTCCATGCCAGTAAATTTTACTGTTCACATCTTGCTCACAAAACATCCCAATTCACCAAAATGTGTCCTCTGGTTACATATTATCCTTGATTTGCTGAATTCTGTGAACTTATTCCATGTTTACACCTCACTATATTGAATTCAAGGGGTTTGTGGTTATCGGTACCAATTTTTTTTTTTCTGGAAATGCATTATAAAGATTCAGATATTATTGGCAACTCAGAAAAAAACACACACATATGTACAAATACTATTATGTTCTTAATTTGTGCCTCTTTTTGCAAAAACCTGGGTGATGGACTGAGGCTTCTCTTAAAATTTGGGAACCTTTTTGGTAGCACTGGGCATAATTCTTACCCTTTGGATAAAAGAAGTCCATTTAGGAGAACTTAAAACTGAATTCCACTTGCCTTGGCCCAGAGAGGGACTACTTACAGCAATCCTTTGCTGTGATAAAGATCTCTGACAGGGTTTGTTCCTGACTTGTATCATGGTACTTGATCATCAACAAGAAATTAGCATTTAAGACTTGTTCATAAATGTGAGGAAAATCCTAATCTACTTAAGAAAACAGTTCTCACTCAGCTCAAAAAACAGCTGAAGGTGTAGAGTGTGTCCAGTTTCAAACTGCTTGACTTGTTTTTACTGCACCTTTCAGCAGTCCCAGCTCTATCCTGATCCTGCAGGTTTAGAACTACTCCATGAACTTCGAAGTAGGCAGAACTCAGTAACTGAGTGGTTTATGGTATACATCATGTCTAGATTGGTTTCTGTGGGGTAAGCTTTTCTAGTAATTAGCTGTAGAGGAATAGGCTGCCTGGTCAAGCACCAAAAACATTATTTAATGAGAACTTTGACACAAATGGATGACTTCCTCCTACACAGCACTAACTGAGATGTAACAACTCACTTTGTTGCTCATCTAGATGAACTGTTGGCCAGTGGAGAAGCAGAAACCTTTGACTTTGCTTTCATTGATGCGGATAAAGAAAGCTGCAATGAGTACTATGAAAAATGTTTGCGCCTCGTAAAGAAAGGGGGAATAATAGCTATTGATAATGTAAGTACTGCGGTTGTGGTGGTAGTAGCACAGGGAGTTACTGCTTTTGCCTCTGGGAGAGGACAAAAAAAAGTCACAGTGAGATTCTAGTAAACAGACTAAATTCTATTCTAATGCAAATGAAAACCAAATTAAGTTAGCCAAACACCAGAATACTTTTGTCTCTTTTTCCTTTTGACTCTCTTACACCATGTTCTAGGGATGACTCTTGCAGGCTTAATAAAGGATTTGTTTTTGGGGAATGTTACTGTTGTAAGATACGAACCTTTATTCATCCACAGCTTGAAAACGTCTTGCAGGCTAAAAGTCATTAGTATCGATAAATCCAGATCATACCTGAGTATGTGAGGTGTTCCCCATGATCTGCAGTCCTTCCCTGAAACCCCTTTTATGATCTTCATCTTAAACAATTAGATCCAAAAAGTGAAGGAGGAAGGAGAAGTCTTTCCTACAGAGATGCCTGCTAAAGTGGTGCTGAAGTTGCCTGAACTAGTACGTACAAATGCCTGAGAGCATCTCTGGTGTGAAAGATGCATCTCACTCGGGCTATGTTTACCAGAAGAGTTTGGTAATCTTTTGCTGGGACAGGCTGGGTTAGTGCACGCACCAATGTTCTTGCTCCACTTCTCCCTCAGAAAGCCCCCCTCTTCCAATAATCAAAATAAAAGTGTGACATCATTGCTAAATTAATTACAAGTTTATTTGATTTATTTTGCCA
>JANZYA010000015.1:12053690-12067158 GCA_027575145.1 Gyps rueppelli | reverse complement strand
AGTGTGGTTCCATGTGAGTAAAGTAGCCAAACAGGATCTCTCGAGTAGGCGAATATTTTTTCTACTGGCAAGTTTTCACAAGAGGGGCTTTGCTGGATTAAGTCATGCTACTAGAATGCTGCACTAGGGACAAAGCTGTTCAGCTTCAAAATAAACTCAGCCTCTGTGGTAGTGTCCAAAAACTACTGCATCGTTGTTTGTGCTGAGAGAAAGTAGTGGGTCTCCTTTGGCAGGTTTACAATTAATTTTACACACAACTCGGGGAGGGGGAAAGGAGGAAGACTCGAAGGTAGGAAAGAAAAAGGCTGTTTTACTCCATACTTGAAAAAGGAATACATGCACATACATACATATACACATATAAAAATGTGTATACATATATGTAGGTATATATAGATATATGAATGTGTTTATGAACAAGTTGATTTACATATATGTACATGCAGTACTCTGTACTATAAAAAGTGTATATATAAAAAACCACACACACATACAAACACATATATGCTTGTGTATACATATCTGTGTACATACTGTCTCTCTGCATACAGAGGCATCTAAATAATGAGATCCGCCTCCAAGCCTCCTTTTCTCCAGGCTAAACAGTCCCGGCTCTCTCAGCCTGTCTTATGAAAGGTGCTCCAGTCCCTTAATCACCTTTGTAACCATTCACTGGACTCTCTCTAGTAGCTCCATTTCTCTCTGGTACTGAGGAGCCCAGCACCAGAGCCAGCACTCCAGGCGTGGCCTCACCAGTGCTGAGTAGAGGGGAAGGATCACCTCTCCTGACTTGCTGGCAACACTCCTCCTAATGCAGCCCAGGATACAGTTGGGCACCTTTGTGGAGGTCACTTGCAAAACCTGCTAGAGCAAGGAGAAGCTCCAAGCAGAACAGAGATGTAGTTTGTACTGAAAGCAGCGGCCCAGGCTCCTTCAAATGGTAACTTGCACACGATCTAAGCTTCTACCACTGCCTCGCAAACCACACCTGGGTAACGCCTCCAGTTTCTGTGATAAGCACAGATCTGTCTGATCGATCTTCCCAGGAACCTCCTTCCTGACCTGTACTAGCCTCTGCTAATCCAATCCAAAGATTAGCAGGTGGTCTGTGAAATATGAACAGGCCATCGACTGATGGAAGGTTGTCTCATTTACTCCAACAATGTTGCATCTTTAAGACCTCTAAAATTCCTAAAGAGAGCAGGGACTCATTCAGCTTTAAGAAACTCTCGCCAGATCTTCTGCTGAGAAAAGTTACAGAGAGAAAAACATTTAATTCTTTAAGTGGGAAGATTCAGCTCAAATTACGGTTGAGCTGATTTATCCATGGGACAACACTTAAGGACAAGACTAATATGGCAATACCCTAGCCACAGACCTTCGAGAAGGTGCCTGAATATAACCAGGGAAGTCTGAATTATCTCTGCCAGCTCCTGGCCTCTCTGCACTAAGTGGAAACCACACAGCCCAGCAGTGACAGCCATTACAGACATTGTTTCATTGTTTGGTGTAATGTGGATTTTTTTGGTGGTTTGGGTTTGGTTGGTTGGGGTTTTTTTGCAAAGACCAGCTGAAAGCATCAATTCTCACTGACCATAGTCTCACAAAGCAAAAATCTCATACACCACCCACCAATCCCAGCTGTCCCTGTCCATAGCGGAATAGTATGGTTGTAAGTATGTGTGTGTAACGCAAAAAAACCCCAAATTTAACAGAAATATTTGCTACTAGCATGTCATATATAATAAATGATAATTCTGTTTTTAAAAAGTGCACACAAGCAGATCATTAGCACATATCAGTATTTGTTAGGATGGCTAAGCATTTGCAAAAATGGAAAAAAAAAATAATCAACATTTTACACATTATAAATAACTAACACTGAAATACTACATTTAACACACAGGTATTGTCCGTGCATGAACTAGCTTATGTTTTCAGTCAAAAAAAAATATATTATTTAAATACACATTCTAAATTACATATATTTATCTGAATGTACTACTTTAAAAAAAAACCTATCACAGCATGTATCTATAAAAACAATTACTTTCTCAATCAAAATTGTTTTTGTATTAGTCCTGTATCAGCTGAATGTTTACATGTGTTTAACCTGAGGCATAAGTCAGTCTTACTCACTTCAGTGAACAGCAGCTCTTGTACTGAAACACAGCCAAATACTTAAATACCTTACTGGAGCTGAGTCACCATGAAAGGGTGACATTCAGAGCTTAAACTATGCCTGTATCTAAAATACTTTCCTACTTATATTTTTTAAATATTACTGTAGTATAGTCCTGATCACAATGGGCTGTAGGGAAAAAAAGGCTGGATGGGACAGCCTTGTGGCTGCAAATATTTCATGCAGTGCAGTAGCGCGTGCTATATTGGTGCTAAGCTACAGGGAAAAGAAAGGAAGGGAGCCTAATGCTCTCTAAATTTTTGCCTGTCTTAATAGGATAGATATCATTACCTTGGGCAACTACACTTCTACAGTAACAGAATTATAATGACTGATAAATATTATATAATTATTAATAATTAAAATAGGGAAATTACTGTGCAACCAGTCCATGGGTGTTCTCTTCCCCCACACGAACTGAAAGGTAATCTGTCATCATCTGCATTTACCAGGGACTAAAAGGACGCAGGTAAGATTTTACAGCACAGGACCTAACACATGGTAAACTCGCTGACCAATTCACAACTTTGTGTGCATACCCCACACTCACACACCTGTCACTACCATCATGCAGTCTGCCTTTTCACTTCTGTTCCATGAATAATACAATTCTTTGTATCAGTAACACCAGGTAAATTTTCCATATGCGACCAGCCAGTAGGATATACAGTAATGATTGACCTGCTTTTCCTTGCCCACAACAGAAGTTTTCCTAGGGAAGAAGTAACATTAGAGTACTCAATCCTGCAAAATACTATAAGGCTTCAACAGCCTTGCCTCCAACAAGATTTAGAGCCAAATCTTGAAAAGTTTCTTTATTAATAAATAATCTAAAGAATTCAGCCAAACATTGTTATGTACGCAGCTTTCAAAAACTGGACATAATTCTGGATGCTCTGGTTCTTGTTCTCTGACTTTTGAAGGCTGTTCTCCAGCTCTTTCAAACGTACTTCATGGTGCTTTTCATTCTAAAGAAAAAAGAGAAGTGCAATGCAACTTAGAAATAAAATACAAATCAATCAAAATTATAATGTAAGACAACTAATACCTAAATTTTATAAGCCTTATTTACCTGTAAAAGTTTTCAGAGGCTCCACAAAACTGAAGGTTCCCCCAAAGGCCTCAGAATATTGAAGCTTTATTTTATTTGAAAATGGGATTGAAAAAAAATCTAGAACACATTTTCATTTAAATGATAACTTTTTTGTTCCCATTTTTTAATGTTCTTTTGTGCTACTAAAATGAGCTGCTACTGACAACATGGGTAACTTGTGTGTGTATCTGCTAGAAATACCTTTAAACTTATCTTTTTAACTGCTACCTTTAAAGATCTTAGTTATCATTCTCACAAGGTAAGTACTTGTAATGTTTAATAAGTAAGCAGGAGTCAGTCAGTGTGGTTAGTCAAGAGATCTATCATACTCTCCAGAGGCAATCTTTGGCCCCAAAAACCTGCAAGTCTTGTGATCTAAATCCTACATAAAGTGTATTAATGTAATGTACTATATCCACTTGTGCTTAGAGAGAGAGAGATGAAATAAAAAGAATGTAAAGGTTTCCAGGCTGTCCATGAGCTCCAAGGTACTTGCAAAGTTTTTAGGGTCAATACTTTTCATTTCAAGAAGGAAGTTGACCTATTCTTAACATTTAGTAAGCGCCAGATATTCTCATTATTTCTGCCAAGAAAGCTGCTACAGTGTATGAACACTTACAACGGTTTTCCAGCCAAAAGTAGATTGGTAGCACTTAACTTTTTTGTAGGAATTAACCTTTCTTGATTTTGGTTCTGCACACTGTTGAGGAAAAAAAAAAAAGGCAAAGTGGGGGAAACGCATGGGGAGAACAAGACCCCAGACCTCTGTAGCAGCTTTGAAAAGAAATACTCTTTTGCTGGTTACTGTAGTGCATAGAGAATGAAGACCATTTCTCAGTTGCAGCTCTTAGGGAAACAGAGGCACTTTTTTCTTTTTCTTTCCTACTTCTTCCCTTGCTGCTGTTGCTTTTATTGAAGGAAAAGGTGTGTGAGGTCTGCAGTCTGTTACAACAGTTGCCTGCAAAGACTAAGGAAGAACAAGAATGAAGTGGGAATGGGTATCTAAGGATGAAGCCCTTCAGGGCAGTACAGATAAACAGAAGCACATGCCAGTGGGAGCCACTACTGAATAGTCTGGAGATGAAGGACAGAAGACAGCACCTTCAGAGACACAAAAAATAAATGGATTACAAGCCATTCCAGACACAGTGCAAGCAAGAATATTGGGGAAAAAGCTCAGAGGTCATTAGAACTTTGATGCAGTACACAGAGGCATACAAAAGATGCCTGAAACCTCTGAATTCATAAGTTTTACTAGTTACTTGGCAACAGAGGAGAAAATAGTGCATATTTTAATGCTGCTGTGATGGGCTGTACATGGAAAATTACACATAGCTACACGAAGTCCATGCTCCTAAAAGGCAGCTTAGGTTTCTGGGATACAATCCAACCAGTACGATCTACAACCTCTAGTCACAAGTGCTTGATCTGGAAGAGTCCACATTCACTGAACACCCTTTTCTTCCAGGCACATTGTGCTTCCAGAATTCAGCATTGTGTAGTCTTCAGACTTGAACTGGCAGGCATGTGGTCCCTCAGAAATGTCATGAGGAGCGGGGTGGCCCTCCAGCTGCTCAGAATTACTCGTTTCCTTTTAAAAGCATATGCTTTAAACACAGAGTGTGCTAAGTATTCGCCTAGATTGGCATGAGTGCATTTCTGACTGAATTGCTGGATGGAGAAGAAGGACACCTAAGAGGGGATTTATTAATTTGATGTTTAAGTCACTGAGTCACTGTAAAAGTAAAACTTCAGAATATTTTTTCTATGGAGTGGGTTTTATAGAGTCCAACTCTGACCATGTTATTATGAAAAGAAGTAAATAAATTAATAAATCCAGACCTTTGCATTGTTTTCTTTCTTTCAGCCAGGACAACGATACACCTTAACATGCCTCCATGTTTTATTCCAGAGAGGAAGAGGGCAGTATTTGCAGAGAATTGCTTTCTGACTAGTTTTATTAACAGAGTTCATGAGGGAAACAAAATAAAGCACTTTCAATCTATACTCATTCTCCATCCCCCTCTACCCCACTCACTTCTTAAGGAAAGCAAACCTCCAGACGAAGCAGACTTCTTTACTTCTCAGATGGAAAAAGCCTGGCCACTTCTACAAGCATGAAGATAGATATCTGTGACCTCCTCTCCCAAGTAAGTTTTCAGCAGAGAGCTTCACAAGACAGTTCACTGATTCAGTCTTTGCATCACCGTAAGTTCCTGTGCAAAATAGGACTATGCAGGTATAACTCGCTGTGCTCACTACCAGTGAAAAACTCGGGTCCCTTAAATCCAAGATAATGGTGGTCATGATCATAACAACAATATATAACCACCTTACATGTCAGAACTACTGTGGAGTTGGCTCTGCCCTGAATATGTTTGCGGGTTTATTAAACTATAGCTTTGGGGGTTTTTTTTCCCAGTCTTTAATATTTTCATTAGCCTCCACTCTAGAACATGATGAGAACACTAGTTTTGATCAATTTTGTGAAGTATGGGTATGAAACATGTATGTGAAAGGCTGACAATGCTTTGTGGTGTTAGATTTGGCCATATTATGCTTAAGCTAAATCCTCAGAAAGTTATACTAGATATTAGCCAGTAGGAAAGGGGATGAAAAACACCAGAAATGAACAAAGACACAAAACCCGAAAACCGCGTGTGAGAGATTCTGAACTTTATACATTTTATCATGTCATTTCAGGGATAACCTGTTCTCCTTCAGAAACAATTTGTGGTTTTCTATGTACTGTAGCGAGCATGACGAAATATCTTACAAGGTCTCATTTCCTGTTGGATGTTGAATGTTTTATTCATTTCAGCTTGCACAATTTATGCAAGAGAGACAAAGTGGAAAGAAGAGATTAACAGAAAACCTGCTGGATGCAAATGAAATGCCCTCACTGAAGATCTGGACTTAACACTGTAATTCAGTACCACTTCGATGTCTTTTTATGGAGTTGTTAACTTCACATCCACCTGTTACTAACAGAGGTTTGTTTCTAGGAATCACGGTGCATGTGGGGAATAGCTCTATTCTGCCACTAGTGACTAAGTCCTTGAGAAAATGCCATTTAAGCATAGCCTGTTGTTTCAAAAAAAGATTTTGCCTGGTTCCTATTCAGCAAGAAAATGTCCTCTGTTCCATTTTTCCTTTTCAGTCTAGGCCAGCTAGAGAAAAGATTCGTATTTAAGTTGGATTCTTTGTAGTAAAAAATACCTTGGAAAAGGCTTTAGGTCAGTACATGCTACGTCTAGGGTGTGCAAGACAGGACTAGTTTAGAGAATAAGAAACCTTATTTCCTGAAGCATTTCACAAAAAGTCAAAAGGAACATACTGCAGAAACTGTCTTGACTGTTTGCTGGGCAGTTCTTATCTGGACTATTATCAGTGTACCTGCTGAGGTTTACTGCGAGTTACTTCTTTTCCCACATATGTATGAGTTTTGCAGTATTCAGAAAGACTATTTCATATTACAGTGCACTCCAACTTATTAAGCAAAATACATTCTTTACTAGACGCAAACAGAAATTTTCCTAAAGTTATTTAAAAAAAAACCCAACCAAACTGTCAAAAAATAAAACAAAACAAAACCACCCCTAAAAGATAGGGAAAACTAAGTTTTAAGTACCACTTTAGGGAAAAAATATATTTGATCTTTCTTATAGCTTAGTAGTTACATATGTGCATTTGCATCTATGTACAACAGGGTTGGTATGTCTTCCTAGACAGAGAAAGAAAATTTTCAGATCTTGGCCTTCTAGGGTTAAAAATGTCAAGTAAGAGCAGGAGAGATGCTCTGCCACAATAAACCATCACTCACACGGGGCCTGCTAATGTCAGTGCACCAATAGGGCAAGTGAAAGCAGTTTTGAGGCATGCTGGATCCTCAGCTGGCCTTTAATACTGTTTTGGCTTCTGTGAATGCATTTCCTTCAAATGGGAACGAGAGTACAGAAACAGGAAGGGAAATGGTGTTGCCTCATCCCAGCCCAGATTCACTTCTTGTTCCAACACGGTTAGGGCATGCACTAAGAGGCAATAGCAAGTAATTACTCTGAGGTATCTGAACACAGCCTAAGAGAAACAAGAGCACAAGTTCCATGGAAAATTTATCCACTTGAAGTATAGTACAGGCCTTGTAAATACTAAAGCTTTTGCTTGTAAATTCAGTCTTGTAGTCCTAGTTAATCTGAGGACCTTTACTGAAACATATGGGACATTATTATGTTTTTAACTAATTAAATATAAGAATATCCCAGCATGGTGAGATTCAAGCCCTAATTCACTAGATCCAAATATAAAAGAAAATTGTTTCCTGACTGAAACTACTGTGTACCTGCCTGGAATGCATATTCCACTTTTAACATATTCAGAGAAGGAAAACCAGCTGTTATACAAAAGGGTATAACACTCAGAGCAAACTCCCCAACTGTCCTCGCAGCATTTCATCCCCGTGAAAACAGGAGAAAAGTATTCAGCATCTGTGTAAAAGCCTCCAACACAACCCCATGTACTAAGCAGGCTTTCAAGGGCTTAAGGTTGGGTTTTTTTGCATGAAGTGCCCTTGAAATATACGATTTCTCATACTAGATGTTTTTTAAAAGCTTTGAAGGAGCAGGAGGGGAGCAGCGCAGAGTGGCAGAGCACCCTCTTCTCTCCCTGCCCTGGGCGAGAAGCCTTGGCTGGCTCTTAGAGCAATAGGGAGCATCTCCTCCCTGTGTCCTCCGACGCACCCAAAGCGAGGAAGAGCAGGGATGGGGGAGAGCAAACCAAGAGCCCTTGGGACTTCTTCCAAGCCTCGGGGTGGGGCGGGATGGAGGAGGTTTATTTTAGGAGCTGTGGCTGCTATTCCCAGTGGCTGCTCTTCCAGATGGCAGTGGCCATAAGACAGCTGCTTGCACGGGCTCTGCCCGAGCTGGTGTTGGGTATTGCGTTGAGCTTGTGGTGGGCTCAATATGTTTGTACAAATGGGTCTGCCTGCTGGGGGTGGGGGGGGAATGTGGAATTTTCTTTTTCTCAGCCAATTAAATGCATGGAGAATGAGATATTTTTTCTGTGAACCCACCCCTTCCCAGACCAGCCAAACAATGTTTGAGTTCTATCAAACTGGTGGATTGAAACTTCTTTATCTTTCTTAATAAGACGTCTTGCACCTTTGCCTTTCTTTTTTCCTAAGCTCTCTGTGCTTCTCTTTGTGAAACAGGTTGCCAGCTATGTAAAAGTGGAATTAAACTTGAGGCAGGATTCACAGGGGTAGTTTCCAGCCCTGCCCTTGTTGAAATTGGGTGGGAGGTAGGCAGAGAGCTACCTACAAGCACAGCTAGAGTTGCTCAGGGAAGGTAAGTTCAGCATGAATCATCTGCTTTCTTGCTACTTCTTCCCCTCTTGCCTAAGGCAGCTCAGAAACAAGCCCTTCTCCTTCACAGCTGTGCATGAGGCAGGATTACAAGGAATTTACCTTGGGAGCTTAATGGCAGGTTTTATTGTGCTGCTTTCTGAACCAATGGCTACTAGCCTATGTTGGAAAGGGGATGAGATGTGTAGGGAGCATTGCATACCACACCTCCTAGCTTGGACCTGCTCTGATACTCTATTTACAGTGGTGGTGTTCGTTCTCCACTAGCTTTTTGCTGTGGAATATACTGCCAGTTCCAGGGAAGGGGAGTGATACTGTCCCGCTGCTTGAGGTATTTGGGGAGACCTGCAGAGAGAGAAAATGAGGTTGTGCAACAGGGTGGAGAGGAGGGAAGAAAGTCTGTCTTGTTTGGGCAAGGAATTATTTGAGAAGGAAGTCTGAACGAGCTTGCAAGTTGCTGTGTCTCAGCAGTTTCTCCCTAGGAACTTTCTGTTCCAACTTCCTGCTTTTGCTTTAAAGCAGCAGAGTAGAACTTGCTGAGTGCAGTGGCATTGTATATCACTGCAGAAAATGGCTGTTATTCCTGTGATGGGGGAAGGAACATTTATTGATTGGTTTTCAGGAGCTGGAGGTGCTTAATTAATAGATGGTTAATGCTTCAGTTTGGATCATCCAAAGTCTCCACGAGTGTTGGACTGAAAAAACTTGCTCTCAGTTCTGATGCGGTTCTGCAGGTTGCTTAACTAATTCTAGTGACTCGTTGATTTGGGAAACTGCTGATTTAGAATAATGGCTGCAATGGTTACATTTTCAAAAGTAAAGGGGAAAAAGTACATGCTTAGAATATATGTGGGATTGTGATGTTTTCTTATGAAATGGATGTCTTGAGCTGGTTAGATTAAAAACTAAGAACCTGTGCCACAATAGTTGTCAGTCTTAGAAAACTGTAAGAATTGACTTGAAATGTATCACATCATTGAAAAAATTAGATGCCAAATTCATGGAGTCACTCTCCTGGGTTTTCTGTCCTTCCTGGCAGCTAAATTATACCACACCAAAAAACCCTCAGTCTTGAAATATTTGAGTGTTTTGGTCTTGGCAGAGGCGTATCTAGGGAAAAGCTACTGAAACTTGTGAAAAGGACATTTTTTAGGCTGGGACAGTTCTTTCCATAAATTGTTTACTCTATGTCTACTACAAAGCATATCTGCCATTTCCATTCTGTGGCTCTTGTCCCACGCTGAATTAGTACCATGGAAAGCACAACAGCCCAGAAACGAAGCCATGACTCTCTAAACCCCATTTAGCTAGGCTTGCTGCTGAAGCAAGCAGTCCCAACTTGCTCCTCTTCTCAGGTCACCTTTCTGTTGTGCTGGCACAAGCATCAGCTTGACTATCTGATGCCTTGGATCAGATGGATTAGGATGACCTGATCAATAGTAAAGGCAACTTCTTTACCAGATTAGTTCTGGCCTTGATCACTGTCCTGTTCTAGTTCACTTTCCTGCACTAGTGTGAGGAGAGGACAGTGTGAGCGGGCTGCTTCAGTATGCAAGCCAGTGAAAGTGTGTGTGGGACTACAGCACTGTGGAAGGAAATGCTGGCTGAATACGGACCCAGGGAAATACAAGCCCTAGGTCTAGGAATAAAACCTGGAAAGCTGCCCTCAGCCTAGTGCTCTATTTTTTCACTTCAAAACAAAATTAATGGTGTCAACGTCCTTCATAAAGTGATCTGAGATCTTATGCTTCTTATAAGCAGGGGGAAACAAGGGTAAAGCAATTCCTCTTCTGCCCTTGCATGGAAATCTCCTCGAGTGTCTTAGGCAAATGGTGGGAAAGATTTTTAACTGGAGAAGGACAAAAATGCTGTACCAAAAAAGTGGCTTCAAGAGACAGTGAAATAAACACAGTAGAATATCAACTAAAAAAAAAAAATTAAGAGTTTTTCTCAGTATTTGTGATACCACATCCCACTGGTTCTCTTGCAGGTCTGTAATCCTTCTTAAAGTAGAGCTCTCAAACTCTTATTTACCAAATAAAACCAAACCCCAATACCTTCCTCAAAAAGCTCCCCTCCTTCAAAAAAAGGGAGGATGAGCTCAATCCTTCCACTGTTTTTCCCTGAACATGGCCTCTTTTACCTATCACTGCAAAGAACAAGTAATCCTTTTCTTCTGAGGCGACATGTAAAACTTAAGGAGGAGACAGAATATTTAGAAACCTCTTATGGTGTGTGAGAAGCACAAAGCGGCCTCCTGCATGAAGCGGAACATTCATATGGGTATTCTTACATGTGTTTGTCCTCCTGGCACTGGAATAGTTCAAATTGCATGTGCCAGATCGGCACACCTCCTCTCATCTGCCCCCAGATTAACCCACTTTATAAAATTCCACAAGAGTTTCCATTAAAGAGGGTCCACCAGTGATGCTGAGATATATTTCAAGTTCAGGATTTCGATAGTTTTATTCTTCCTGTCTTCCAGTCTAAACATTTCTGTGTTTATCAAACACACATTCCTACATCTTATATATAGCTATAGTGTTTGTATAAATCGAATAAGGAAGATTTTATTTAAACAACACTTCCATAGATTAAGGCACTGATCTCTACATCGTCCTTCATTTGCCAAATGGCTTACAGGCTGATTAAAAAAAACCCTCTTGTATTCTAGTTCATTGCTGATTTGCGCCAGCCCAATTCATTACAGACAAAACTTGATGGCTGTTTGGTTTCACTATGAAATACTTTGATGATGTTTATGAATTGCCAGTTGTCCAAATCTCACCAAAGTGCTGTGCTATTCAGCAACTTAAATTCATCTCAGCAGAGCTCGCTGTTACATGATCAAAACCACTGATCAACACGAGCCACTTTCTGCCTGTACTACAAAATGTCACTGGCATCTACAGTGATACTAAAGGAACTCAAAAGAAAAATATTTTGCTTAATATTCCTATCTCATTGTGTAAATACTTGATGACGTTTACAGATTGATTTACAGTTGAGTACTTTGTTAAAAGTATCAGCCTACTTTGTAACTTTACATTTTTGCAACACACATTTCTGCAAGGCAACATTTCCTCGATACAGGTTGAGCATCAGCTCAACTACACTCAGCATAGCGGATAGGAGTCTCTTGATCCTGGCCAGTTTTAGGTGGGCTCTATTTATTCCAGCAATATTTTTTTCAAGGGTATCTATACAGTCAAGTAATCCAGTATTCAAAGAACTAATATGTTCTCTTGGTATGTATCAGCACAGAGAAAGTTAAATGGAAATAAAAACTACACTACCAATATCCAGAAGAGTTACTACAGTCCAGAAGGGACAGTCATTTGAGGGAACACACTGGTAGTGGGATTAAGGAGGGCTCAGCATTGCTACCATTTGTGTTACACCATTAACATCATCCATCATACCACAAAACACGTGGCAAACATTACTTAGGAAAGCAGAGAGATATCTTGCTTGGCATTAAAACTACTGCAATAATTTCCTTTTTTTGGGTGTGAGATCTCACACACAAACCCACAACCCCCCCAAGTGTCTTTCTTACAAAAGAGGTAGAATCAGCAGCAGTTAGCCAAGCCCTCAGCTGGTTCAAATCAGAGCTCCACTGCTTTAATTAGATAAGCAATCCTGAAAGTCCTATTTAAAAGAGCACTGCATCAGGCTCTCCACACCACTGTAAGCCAACTCTCTTCTCTAGCTGCCTTCCTTCACATTAGCTCTTGGCCCCTCTCTTCTTCTCCTCTGACTTTCCTACACTTTCCAATTCCCTTTTTCTCCCCTTTAACGTTTTCTGCATCTGTCCTGTGGTTCCTCCTCTCCGTTTTATCAGTCATAAGTAAACTTACCCTCATTTTTGCAGCCCTTCACGGCCTACTGTGACTCTACCTATCCAATCTCATGGACGTCTTCACTCTGCATGCTATTGCTCAATAATCATGCAAACACGTTTCCTTCCTTGCCACCTTGCAACAATACTGCAATGTAACTTTTTTCTATTTCTCCTTACTCTTTGGCTGCATGGCATCTCTTCACAGTAGAACACAATTCAGAGAATATGCCTCTCGTATTTTGAGGAGCACGAATGCTAAATAGGAACAGAGCAAAATTAGGCTTTCAATGTAGTTACTAGTTTTGCAGCTGTGCTTTCTGTGTTAAACTAATGATAGGAATCCCCTAAAACCAAGAAAAAACTTGTTCATTCAAACGTTTGTGAGACCAGGATTTTTTGGAGGAAAAAGGACTTACCAAACCACATTAGCGCTTCCTAGTAAGCACTTTGCAGGTACACTGGTAGTACAAGATCATAATTTTTTTCCAGCTTTGAATGATTATGTCATAAAAATATCCATTTATATAAGCTAACATACATAGTAATATATGTATATGAAAGCATTCATTGAATACAAGGCAAGTAAGTTAATGCAAATTGCAGGCAAGAACCAGAGAGAAAAGGAGTAAATTTTGATTTTGAAAATGCCAGAATCAAGAAGGTATTTTAAGGTCGTGAGAAATCAAAATCATGATTAATGAGGAGGCTTTCAATAGACATCATATTTCATGAAGACAGGCCTGACATTTCATCCCATAGGGTACTGACTTCTTTTAATGAAGTTTATCAGATGCAGATAGAAAAAACAGAATCACAGGAACAGAAAAATCTCCACAGACCACCAGCCTGGAGATCACAGATGAAGAACCTTTCTGTAAGGACTAGCAAGACCCCAAAATGAAGTGAAAAAGACCGATGTTGACAGTTTATTACAGTTCTTGGCTGGATTAGTGAACATACATATACTGGTTTTTTGGTAAGGCATTGTAT